>BMAW01072115.1:1156400-1177032 GCA_019974015.1 Nephila pilipes
ATATATATATATATATATATATATATGTATTAGTACTATATTTCCTGTTTAAGTTTTAAAAAAAATCTGTTTTAATTGTAGATTTTCAATTTCAAATTTAATATTTTGCAGAACACCTCTTTTTGTAGGTAATTTAGCCTGTGAAGGTAATAAGGTCACCTTTCTATTTTTCTTGATGTATCCATTTCTATCAAATTTTACTTCGCTTATGTAAAAAGAGTAATGGAAAAAGTCGCAATTTTATTATGAATGTGAACAGAACTTAATTATTATTTGAAACGAGTTAAATGTGTACTAAAAAAAGAAACCAAATTCATTTTCTCTTAACTCCAGGTTCCCCTAATCCTCTGTCAGTTTCATGACATATTGATCAAGCAATAAAAAAGGGGAAAATGTAATGAATAAATATGATAAAAATGCGAAATAAAAAAAGTTCACCTGCTGCTATTATAGCCACTTGTGATGATACAGCAGCCAACAGCGGCCGTGTTACCTGCAGCAATAGGTTTCCAAAAACATGCGATTCTTGTATGAATCATAAAGGATCTGAAAAAAATCATTACATATTATTAAATAAAATTTAAAAATCTCTAATCTAACTTTTTTCATTACTTTTCTTCTATTCCTTAATCGCTTCTTATAAAGTTATACTAACCAAATCAAAATAACATCGATTGTTCTGGGTAGTCATGTAAGCAATAACTTCGTCCTTCGGGAAAGGTTATGCAACAAATCCCAATTGGACACTGTGTTATACCTTTTGAAGAACTTCGTTTTCAAAGTAGTAAACTCACACGTTGGTTAACTTTGAAATTAACATCTGAATGGCAAAGAGGCTATATTACCTGCAATGGCTGTATTAATCGTAGTTATCTTATACATTTTTCTTTCTTCCATGTATGAAATACATTGAGTGTTCTTAGAAAATAAAATACATTGTGTGTTCTAAACATAAATTTGCAAAAAAAAAGAAAAAAAGAATGTCATTCGTGTTTCAGATGATGTAAGTAAACAGAAAAGTTTCCGAAATTTTTTTGGATATTATCACAAGTGAAAATTTTATTGATTCTTTTATTTTATTGCTTATTTCCTTTACTTTGTAGCTTATTCGAGCATACTTTTATTATTTTTTTTAAATCCAGTTTTTATTTGTCGTTATAATATTCATTATAAATCAAATTTTTCTAAAGTTCATAAAATATGCTTATGAATAGAATTAAAAAAATAAAGTAAGCTTAATTCTATAAAAATATTGCGTGAACTATTGAATTAAGATATAAACGTATTACTGAGTATTTAAAAACAAATTCTGTTAAGAATAACAAAAGTTAACATAATATTATTTCAATTTCCACGGGTACAAATATAATAGAATAATATTTTTTTTTTCAAAATTCATTAATTATAACTCCATATGAAAAGTTCTGCAAAAAATATATCGAAAGATGTTATTTTTAGTGTTCTTTTAAATGCATAAATTTATTCAAATTCCTTTTTAGTTTTATCACGAATATTTAAAGTTTATTTTAGTAATCATATTTCTTTTTTTTAATAGTACTTTGGAAAAAAATTTATATAATGTAAGGCTATGTACTTAAGAAAATATTTAAAAAACCCAAGAAATGATTCTTTTAATTATGGTACTTTGTCATGATAATTTACTCTAAGGAAGAAGAATTTGCAAAAAAAGCTTTTAAAATCGTTTTTACTGTCACCTATTGTAAGTATTCTTGATGTTCAAGGCATAACATAAGTTTTATTCTTGTCTGAACTAAATTCTACCATATTTCGGAAAGCTTTCAGGGTTTTTATGGTTCTTATGTAAACCTAAAAACAATTACAATAAAGCAAGTAAAAAGCACATTTTTATCAATTAAACAACTTAAAAGCATTCTTTTTTCCTAAAATTATTAAAAGCTTGTATTTTTCTTACATTCAGCCTTATTTCTCTTTTCCTCTTTGTGATTGAAAAAACTTCAAAGATGAATGCATTTTTCTCAGAATTGTTTTATTCGCGAAATGTTAGTACATACATTTTGATATCTTTTGTTACTACAGTCTGTTGCTTCTTAAACTTTTTTCCCTAGGTGGAAACCTACGATAACAATTTATGTTTTCTTTTGAAAATTCAGCTTAATGTATTGAAAAAAATACATTTGCTGTGATTTTTATTTGGCTTATAAATGTTACAGTAAGTAAATTAAGTTGTTGCAATGTTCTCATTAAATATGTTGTGAAAGAATTAGATAGTGGAAATATATAAGTTAGTTTTGTTGTGAAAATTTAACTAAGCTGCTTTTTTAAGTATTTGAAACTAAGAAAATTGTATATTTTTGTTGATATTAATGCATAATTTTTTCTTATAAATTAAGGAATAATTTAAAATTAATCCGTATGTCCACTCCATAATAAGTGTTATTACGTAAACAATATTTTATCAAAGAGAACAGAGGGAGGGAGGGAGGGAGGGAGAGTGATTAAATGATTGTTACATGAATTAATAACGAATTACTATAAAAATAGAAGCGCTTCTATGTTTAACGAATTTTGTTTGTTTCTTTTTATTTATGAAGTATACTATATTGTCAGGAAATTTCTTTACTTATAACAAAATCAGATTGTTATTGCTTCATAAAATTCTGAGAAATGTTTGAGATAGGGAATATTTCTTATAATTGATTGAAACTAATGATGTGACCATTTTCCCTCAATACATCTAAAAGTAAAATCATATTGTTTAATACCAATGTATGGACTGAATTTTAGGCTTCTTAATGATTTGATTTCTAATTAGAAAATAATAAATATAAGTAAATAATTTAAGACAAGTTTTTGTTAAAGATGAATTAAAATACATTAAAAATAATTTTTATATGTAATTTAAGGTGTAATTTATAATAGCTCGAGTCACTTAACAAAGAAACCTAGATAATTGCTTATAATTTAAGTACCGTAGTTGCTTACATATATTAGAAATTAAAAGAAGTATTTAAGATTCAAGCATTAACTAATTATATATTATTTCACATTTAAAATTATTTTTATACAGTTTAGTCTATTTTTAAATAAAAGCTTGATTAATTTTTTTAAAAAAACTTTTAATTAATCCTATTTATTCTGAAAGCTTAAGACTAAAAAAGCAATTACTTGAGCTACAAACGTGTTATATGTATACAGAGCTTCAATTCAATTGGACTTTGTTACGTGGAAGTCCCCCTTCCCCACACAAAGTCTGTCACTGCTTGAGTACTCAACATTATTATATTGTCAACAGAGTTATATGAGTATATAAAATTTAAGCTCCATTGAATGATAGTGGGTTAAAATTCATGTTAAAAGTGCAAGACCTGGGACCCTAAGTTCCCCTAAATTCCTCTGTGCTTGAGCATAGTATAGTATTCGTACATAGTATAGTATTGTCAACGGTGTTATATATATATATATATAAAGTTTAAAGGGAAATTTGAGTTCTTGATTTTCTTTTACAGATCGTCCTTTCATAGAATGAAAGCTTCATTTTATTAAATCAAAAATAAAGTTTTAAGTGTAACATAAAAATTATTGAACTCTCTTATTCGTACATCTGTTATTTAATTAAATAGTGCATACTCATGGATACTATAAGGGTAGCGAAGATGAAAACATAGTTTTATTATGTTCGCAAAATACTTTAAACGTCATATTGACAGAAAACATACAAATAAGCTTCAAAAAATACTAAGTTTTAATAATTTAATTTATAAATTTGTCATAATTTGATAATTGTTATTATACAGGAAGCAATTGTTGATTTAAGATTTCTTATTAGTCGAATAATATCCATCAGTAAACATAGTAAACAAATTCTAACAAGGACAATAAAGTGGCTATAAATTTAAAAAGGAAGTAATGAAAAATTATTTAACAGTTTCCGTAAAATTGAATTAAATTAAATTTAGTGCGATTCACTTAACAGTGACATTACAATAATTTGTCATTGTAAAGTAATTTTCCTAATCTAGTTCTCACATTTATTTAAGTAGTTACAGTAAATAACGAAATACATCTCAAGTTGTATTATAAGTAAGATATAATGAATGCTGTAGGCAGTTTATGATAGAAATTAAATTTTTTTTATTTTAAAAACTTGACAATTGTTAAAGTACCTTTAGTTAGTTTTAATTAAAGATGAAGGAACTATTTAATATTATTTAATGTTCAAATGAAATATTTTGCTCAAATACATACATTAACACAAATTCATAAATATCATTATTAACGTAATAAGCATATTGACGTATTATTGTATATAATGTATAACGTAACGTAACATCATTATTAACATAAATGTATATTATTTTCCTTTTTTTCTATAGAATAATCGAATTTCATTTTGTTACATAAATATCATAGATATATTTTTTGGTCGATTCATACATAAGAAAGTTTCTTCTACACATGTAGTCTAATTGATTTCCATAAACTGATAAGTGCCTAAATAATTCATTTTTATAGGTTTTTGTAAATGCTGTTTAAAACAATACTTATCTTACCTATTCAGATAATACTATAACATATTAAAAAATTTACTGAATTTAATCAAACATCTAATATTAAACAGTCAGTTAGATTTATTAGTTCTTAAGCTGTTATTCAAAAGGAGTGCTCTTATTTTGAGACGTTTTGGCTGATATATATAGTTTTATAAAAGAAATTTGGTGAAATAAGATAGACCAAATTAAATTAAAACGCTTGATTGTGAAATTTCTTTTTTTCGAAGTACTTTTTATATTCCTCGTAGAACAAGAAGTTTTAAGATTTAAAAAATAAATAATATTATAATTGATGCATTTGTTTCATATTTTTCGTATTTGAAATTTTTATCGTCTGCTAATCATTAAAATGAAAATTATTAAAATCTGAGTCAGTTAAAAATTTCGTACATTTTTACATATATTTGTAAAGCTCTATATAAACGATACAATAAAATAATATTTGTAATAAAAATATAATGGAATAAAATAAAGTTACACGAATAATATGTTTCTTATTGGATCTCTATTTCAATCAAAGTAGTTTTTTCAAAGTCAAAAGGTATTTAATATTGCAATTGTAACTAAATGTGAGCACTTCTTTTTTTTTTTTTTTTAAAAAAAAACAATTAACTTAGATATGAATGCTTTTTATTGTACTTTTATAAATTATATGTAAAGATTAAAATAATCCTTTTCAAGTATATTTCAATAAAGTTAATTTTGTTCCTTTTTATATCTCTATTCGATTTTTGTGTTGTGCTATTATAATAATTTTAAAATAGCTTTGTATAACTTTAAAAGTTTCCTTCTATAATTTTACTTCCAATTTGAATAAAATATATATGTTTAAGATTAACTGAACATTAATCACACATTTTATACGCATGTCACAAGAACAACGTAATATTCAATTCATCACATAAGTTTAATTTTTAAAAAGAGCAACAATATCTTCAGAAATATATTTATTTAAGCTTCTATTTAGCTTCAACTGTCATTATAAAATATATTATTATTTATAATAGTACTTTTGAGTAGAGACAAATTTAAAACCGCAATCACTTTTACTCTGAGAGAAATTACATATCTTGTCACTGTAATTTAATGAAAAGGCTTTATGAAGATTATATCTATTCAACATTATCTAATACTATTACAGTTAAATAAATAAAATTTGTATGCATTTGAAAACTAATGTTGCACTAACGGATCATTCATTGTAAATTGTTTGTTCAGATTTATCTATTAAATCTTTGCTTCTTTTATTTTTATCAACTTATAGCACTTCCATTGATTGAAGTAATGTATTATCGTCTCATTTACGGCATCTATATATAGATTTAGTTTCTAAAGGTTTTAATTAAGTCTTGAAGCCATAGAGAACGCTGAATTTCCTATCATTTTAAGAAGAACGTTTTCATCCATAAATTGTTTCACATTCTAGACCAGTAGCTCTAAAACATTTTTCATCTCGGCACCATTGTTTGCTGAAACCCTTTTGCAGCATAGCTACCCCTAAGGCAGTTTGAATACAAAGGAAAAGGAGAACAAAGAGCGCAAATTTAATGCTATTTGTCTTTAAGGCGATGAATGAAACTGTTTAGATTAATACGTTATTACTTTTTTTTTTATGTTTATGCGAAGTTAAGTTAATTTTGCCCTCAAATCATTTGACCCAAAAAGTGTATAAATGTTTTTATGGAGGCGGATGTAAAGAATTCAGGAGATATGTTGAAGTAAAACATTTAAATCTTTTCACTGCAGTCATGCTTACAATGTTGATTTTGAATACACCTACATCCAGAAATTCGCCTTCGAAACCTTACTGCCCACTCGCTAGGTTTGGAAGGAAATATAGTTTATTGCGCTCGCTCACTCACTCACGCACGCACGCACGCACGCACGCACACTTTTCTGCAATTCGAATCATAAACCTATTGGAATGACGAAAATTGTCAAAATCTGACAGCAGATTAAAACCGTGGAGGAAGCTTTCTATCTTCTCTGGTCTCGTCTGTAGTTTGAGAATTTTAATTCGTCATTTCAGTAGGTTTGTGTTTCGAGTTACCGGAAAATGAATTCACCATTGCAATTGTATATGCTATCAATCAATGTGTGAGAGTGTGTGTGCGTCGTATCAGGAAAAAAAATTAAATATATTTCTTTCCAAACCTTGTAAATGGGCAATAAAAATTTCGAAGAAATTGGGTTGAATGTGGATTTAATTGGTTTTGACAAATTCTTGCAACCAAAGAAAGTTGGAGATGTCTCTGTTCGCAGCACGTGTTCAAAAAGGTTATTATTTTACTCAAGGCTTTAGTTAATTGTAATTGTGATACTCCTTTCCCTTTGAGAGAAGTGGTGGTTTCATTTAGTTTTTCTAAGATGTCTGAAAGGTATCCTAATTTAAGCTCTCAATCAACATCAATTAATAGTCGGATTAAATAATTTTCTGTAAATGTGACCACCGGTGCAACTTTTAGTTAAAATAGTTAGGATCCTGGATAATCACCGCACTTCTTGGTCAACAAGAAATGGAAATTATCCACACCCAGATCTTAGGCGGTAAGCTTTAAAAGGCGTGCTTGAAGTGGGTGGTCTCTGAATAGTATCAATTACCTTCTCAGCACCATCCAATTAGAAATTTAAATCCAACCTTCCAGGTGCATGAGAACGCCAATTGATAACAAGAATGGTTTCTGGTGGCATTCACAGCCACTTTCTTTAACCGATACACAAAACTCCCTTCACTTCTTCCAAATATCGCAGTCGCTACATCATTGCAAATCCCTCTCGTGATGAAGCTGGTCATCATTGAATCAGCCACTCCAAAAATTTCAGTCACTTCATTGCTTTCCGTTTGAAAGACTCATTTTTAGCCATATTTGTCCGTAATTCTGCAATAAAAGGGAAGACCTAAATCAATAAAAATTTTCATTCCCCAAAATTATGTAGCTTACAAAATTATTGACAAAAAATGTCAGCAGATTTGTTCTTTGATCAATAGCTACCGAATAGTAGCTACGCCAATCTCAGATGAAGTCTTTTCTTTTCTTTTTTTTTTTTGTGCTAAAAGCTAAATTGAATCCAATTTTTTAAAAAAATTTGGTATTAACGGTAAAGACAACATATAAAAATGTACCATTTTTCTTTATTTTTGTTTTTTCTAGCAATAACTTTATCTCCATCACTACTTTTTGGTTAAAATGGTGTCCGACAGAGCTAAAGCGATTAATTTTTACTTTAATTTTTTTCTCTGACATTGCGCCAAAATTTATAGTGTCAGGTACCTACTGCTCAGTAAATATTAGCCTGAGAACAAATCTGAAGACACTTATTGAAACGAATGCAGCATGTTTTAATTCTGGGGAACAATGTTTTAGTCACAAAGTTATAGAGACTTAAGTTATTGTGGAAAAGAGGGAGGAAAATCGATTCCTTAGTCTCTTCTGAATTTTTGGGGAGTAACATTGCTCAAAAACTCCCAATTATAATATGTTGCTTCTACCGTCAACTCAAAATTTGAAAACTGGATAAAAATTTGATTCTAAGTGAATTACTCAAAAAATACCTATTTTTTTAATTGTTGCGCGCTGGACAGTTTTCTATTACTCTTTCATTGAAACAAGTAAACGAAAATGGCAACTTCAAGAAATTATTTATTTATTCCATGATGTTAGCATTTTATTTCACTCTACGCTTATATCATAAGTAATTTAAAAAGCAAATGATAAATTAAAATGATCAGAACCGAGGTAAAAAATGCGCAAAACACTACCAAAAATAATTTTTATTTCATTACAGATTTACTAACTTTATTTCAAGAAAAAATATTAACAAAATAGCTCATCATCTATAAGTATAAGTACTTACCGATCAGTCGTACAGTTACCGCTGTACAGACAAAATTTTCCACCTTAAAGTTTTACTTTAAATTTTACCATAACTTTGCTTATCACTGCTCCTTAACGAATGCATTTAGAGAGGATGCGGTCATATCTAGAACTAAATACAAGAGCAATTCGTTTCAAGTATTGACATTAATGCATTAGCGCGAATGAAGACAGTTTAAATCTCAACTTTTATGTATTTTCATGGTCTCTCTCTCACACACAAGTTTTACAAGTTTTAGCCGACTTTTCTTGATTATTGCAGAGGTACCCAATTTAAGAACCTCGAATCTATACAATCAAAAAAAACTTCTGACTTCTAAGAATTTTTTTGCAACATCCAATGAATTGTAGAATAATCATTTTTTCCTTTTATCCAATATAATTAGTGACTTTTAACTAGAAAATAAAAAAAAAAATTCGGAAGAAGTGGACATTGTTTTGACTTTTTTTCCTTACATATATTACTGCAACAGAAATTCGGTTTTTAAGTTTATAACTAAATGATTGAGGTAATGTGAAATATTGATTCTATGTATTTGATTTTTATATAAAATATTGAAGTATTGATTCTATATATTTAAAGTGAACGACATTTCTTTGTGTTAAAGATTTTAAGTGTAATTTTTAATTAAAGTATAAAATCAATTTATTCCTCCAGTCACATGCTGTGCATTTTAATTCAGTGCATCATTACCTACCGTCTATTATTCTTTAACAGTAGTTATGGGATAATTTGCTGTGCAGCATTTAAGAAGCTTCGGTTTTACAGTTAAAGTAACGCATCAGCAATGTTATTTATTTCAGGGAATGTATGTTTTTATTATCTAAATGAAAGTTTTATATCAAACTAGGTATACTACTTGATTTTTAAATCTTTAATATTGAATTTTAACCAATACTTAATTTTTAAATCTTTAACTTCATTCATATATTGCTCTAAAGAAATTTCTGTTGATTAGAATAAACTTAAATTTGCTGTTAAAAGTACTTTAAAAAATAAGAACCATTTCTATAGCTAATAATGCCATAAAGTTTGCTAAAATATTCTTTATCCCATCATTAAGGGGAAGTAAAATTTCTTTTTCTCACTAAAATACACCATTTTTTTCTTTCACAGGAGATAATGGGTACCGTTCTTCGATTTCTTTCCCTATCGTCGTTACAGTAATTGTTGTTGCTGGAGCCGTTTTGGGCTGCATCTTTGCTTTACTATTTTATTGTCGTCCAAGAAGGGGAAGAAGACCTGAAGTGAATTCCGTTGAAGTTTCCATGGTAACCAAAGAAGGTTTTATACCAATGCACACTGGACCCTCAGATGTGTTAAAATGTCCCATGAAATCAAGCAAACAGAGATCTGCACAGCCGGTGACATATGTTACAGGACTTTCAAATGGAGGTGTATGACCATTTATATGAAAATAGAACATATGATACATAGCATCTGACAATGTATTGTTTGTCTCTGAACATTTGTGGCTTTCCTAGGGTAATGCATGTATATAAATTGGTATGTGACTTCAAATGAAAATAAAAAATAAATTGAAGTTTTTTATGTTAATAAAGAAAATATTTTCTGTTATAAAAAAAGAATAAAATATTTTGGTTTGAGACACTAACAGAATTAATAAACTTATTTTAATTATAGACAGTTAGCAATGGCTCTGACTTAATTTTTGCTTCTTTTTAAAAAAAAATTAAAAAGGAGCGATGATACATGTATATTTTTCATACTCAAATAGTGTTGTAAATAATGTATAATACAAAAGTTTATATAAGGTGCAATGAATATTTGTATGAATTTAACATTATATATATATATATATATATATATATATAATATTGCATTAATTTTGAAGTTGTTTGAAGAGGTAATAATATTTAAAAAATATATAAAATTTAAATAAAAAGTTCTAATGTCGGATTTTTTTTCTTATGCAATTACTTTTGATATCAAAATACGGGAAATAAGTGTCCGGATATAATTTAAATGGTGAAACTTTTGCAGCTTAGAGTTTTTTCAAAACAATTTTCAAAAAAAATGCATATTTTTTTATATATAACTTTAAATGACATTTCTTACTTTGAGAAAGATTGTATCAAGTAAGATTAACTAATTTTAATAGTGTATGGAATGTTTCATTTTAATAACCCAGATAAAAATATTTAAATTTAAATAAATTATAATTTATGAATGTTATTAAAATAATGTTCTACATTATGTGTAGTCATAAGATTTATAAACGTGAAAATATATCAAAATTTTTTATTGACTGAGGAATATTTCAAATCTGACTTTTTAAATAGAATTTTAAAAAAATAAATGCTCTAAGACTTTTAATTAAGTAATTAGTTAAATTTGTTTCTACGTTACTTATTTATTTTCAACATTTTTATGCTTTCTTGTTATAAGACATTGTTAGTTTTATTTCGTAATTTGAAAATATAGTTAATATTAAAATTGGCGAACTAAGGTATAAATTCAAACGTTGGAATAATTTTCATGGCATAAAAATTGTACAAAATAGACAGAATTTTATTATTTTTATGAACATAATTG
This sequence comes from Nephila pilipes, assembly GCA_019974015.1. Lineage (NCBI taxonomy): Eukaryota > Metazoa > Arthropoda > Arachnida > Araneae > Nephilidae > Nephila > Nephila pilipes. Next base: position 1,167,365 of record BMAW01072115.1, read on the forward strand.
TATTTATATTTAAAATGAGTCGAATGTGAATAAGAGAAGAATCCCATGATCATATTCTTTTGACTTTAATCCCTCTATCCACTGTCTGTTTGAAAACATATTTACCAAGCTTAAATAAACGATAAATATCTAATGAGAAATAGAAGAATAAACACAATATTAAATAAAGAAATTTTTAGAACAAAAAAAAAAGGTTGGTTGAGGGTACTATAGCAACTAGTGATGGTAATAAAGTCAACAGTGGCCATATTATCCGCAGCTATAGGTTTATAAAAGCACTGTAATTCAATTATGAACCATAAGCAATATGAAGAAATGCATCTTACATAATTGAAGAACACTTAAGATATCAACAGAATCAAAGATAATTTACATTTCATCTGTTACTTTACCACCTCCATAAAGGTCAACTTTCCAAATCAGAGTAATAACCTCTGTTCTAATAAATCATGTGAAACATAATTACCTCGTTCTCAGGAAAGGTATCTTGAGAAATCCCAATTGGTGCATTGCTATAGTTACATCTGATCTGAACTTCCTTTTAAAAGTATGTGTTGTCCTCGTCAATTGACTGAGGTTCAAAATTAGGATGTCCGTCGCGAATAGCCCTGGTGTTGCTTCTAGTGCGACGTTGATAAAACCAAACCAAATCCTTTTAAAAGTAGTAGAGTTTTCTGATGCTTAATTTTGATATATATACTGAATCATTTGTTACTTCGTATAACGTTCGTTATAATTCGTAAATAATGACCAATTATCTGTTTGTTTCTTAGTTTTTGCACATGCATATGTTTTCAATAAACGACGGCGATTCTTAAAAAAATCTTTCAAGTTTCTGCAATGAATACTGCATTGAAATGTTTTTCCATATTTTCTGAGCTTTATTCCGAATATTATGTTTTACATTTTAACAAAATGCGCTTTATAGTAATTATATGGAAAATTATTCTTAAATCAAAATATTGAAAACATCACACAATAAGATTACATTATCAGTAGAATTACATTGAAGAAGTTGGTGAATAAAAATACAGAAAATATTCGAAGATCGTGAAAACATATTATTCAGAAACTTATAAAAACTATTTACTCGGAGAAGAAAAAGAATATAGCATTTTGAGAATGATATGATTTCCTGAAAAGAATTTCACAATTTTTCCATTGTATGATTAAAATATCTATTTTAGGAATGTTCACAAAGTATTAGAATATTGATATGTTCAACTCATCTTTTTGATTCTGGGAACGATTGGAAGAAAGAAACAGAGAGACATTTCCATGAAGTTTATTCAGCAACAAAATATTCGTGGAAAACGATATAACTATAATAAGTTTAATAAGCGAAACATCCATAATATTTACATTATATTCCATTTTTAGATATAAATATTTATTGAAAATGTTTCGAACCAATATATCTTGAGAAGTGTATCATTATTAATTTGCCTGAAGCAAAGATATAAAAATATTATACTGCAAAGTGAGCAATTGAGACACTTGGCACTTTGAAATAGATTCTTATATATTTTGCGTAACTGTTCATATAATTTTCCAGAATTGTGTTGTCAAGTTTCCTAAAGTGTTTTGTATTGAAATTTATAATTCTCATTTGATTTATAACAAAAGTAATTTGAAAAATATATCACTTCTTTATATATTATGATGAAATGAATTAATGTGGAGAATTTTCCTTTGATCACATTAAAAAAGAGCAGACTTTGACTTATATGTTATTGAGAAAATGTATTTATTATTGTCGGTTTCTATGCTGTTGATAAACATGTAACATTTCTTTTAAAAAGTTTAAATATTCTCTTTTAGCAGTTCTGATGTTACTTTGTAGAAATAGTGTATCCCCGTAATTATTAAGACAGTTAAAGATTTTATATAAACTTTTGATGTGACATATTCTTTGTACTTCTTTGAATCTTACAATTTTAGTTATTTCAGTAAATAGACAAAAATGTATCATATTTGTCACTGTGATATGTTACATAAGCTTGTCGTGTTCTTGGACAGTGGATAATAAAACTAAAGGAAGAAATTTATTCCTTGATATTTGTAAAGTGTGTTAAATAATTATTTTATAATACTTTTGTAATCTGTGAGCATGATTAAAATGTTAAGAATCTTTTAAGTTCAATCTTATTTTTTATTTTCCCTACATTTTACTCAAACAAAGAAACACGTGTGCCTTGATTTATAAATATTTTTTTTTCTCGTCTAACAGCAACAACTTTTATGCTTCAGCATTTTTACCCAAAAGCCATTTAAACATCACAATATTTATCCTTTTAAAGCTGAAATTTTTAAATATTTTAAAATATTGAATACTTTATGGAGTTTGCCTCATATTCATATAACTCGATTTTTTTAATTTGCATTACATAATTCTTGTGTAATTTTGTTTTAAAATTAGGATATACATATACTCTCAAAATAAATGTATATTCTTTTCTGCATAACTCACAAAAGTTGAGAAAAACAATATGTGATAGAGGAAAAAAGAAGTATTTATACATTTCGATGTTTTTCAATTGTGTATTCATCTTCATAACATAAAAGTTTGAAAAAGTTCCATGTTAAAAATGTGTCGTGTTTCTAACTAAGACTTGAACAACACAAGTTCTTATTTAAACTTAGAAAATAAGATTCCGTAACTTGCAGTTTTTGAGAATAGCTTATAAAGATGCCTTTTTTGTTTTTAGAACAAATTTTCAGGATGGACAAATTTTCAAAGATGGAAGGGAGAGTTTCGATGCGTTTCTCTGTAGCCACTTCCAGAAAATGTAATTTTGAGTTAAAACGTCATAAAGACTGCATACATGAAAATTACGAGAGTTAACTATTTTTTCCAAATTATCTTGAGATACGTAATTTTTAAACGTTAATTGCTAAAAGTTGGCTTCTATTAAAATCGATGGAATAATATTTACTAATTAGTTATGGCATAATGTGGTATTTTTAATAAACTGCTGTTTGTAGAAAATGCAACACCATGAAGGAATCATCAGAATTAAATGAAATTCGCAGCAAATGTCAATTATAGGATATTATGCAAATTAATAAAGTTTCAGAGCCATCGCGCGTGCGCGGCGCGCGCAGCGCCCTCTGAATTGATGCTGAAAGCGTATAAATAAAGTGCTGTAGCGGGACGTTGAAAAAAGTCTATGATTATTTGTTAGTGGCAAACGTTTAGTGAGACCTGAGTATGCCTCCACGACGGAAGAATAAGAAATTCAAGCAACTTACGGAGTTTGAACGAGGGAGGATAATCGGCCTTCGAGAAGGAGGAAGCAGTGGACCGACGAGCGAGTTTGGAAGCAGTGGACCGACGAGCGAGTTTGGAAGCAGTGGACCGACGAGCACCGAACAACTCGAAAAACAGGCACTGGACGACAGAAGGTGACGTCAGAGCGCGATGATCGACACCTGCTCCGCATGGCGGTGAATGATCGCACAGCTTCCTCCAGGCAGCTGGCAGCACGTTGGTCTACTGCTACAGGTGTACAATTGTCGGCTTCGTCAATTCGTCGTCGTCTGCTGCGCCTTGGATTGCGTGCAAGGGTGCCTTTATACAGGATTCCCCTCACGGCGAATCATCGACGGCTGCGTCGGCAGTGGGCTCTTGAGCACAGAGACAGGCGAGCTGATTGGCACCAAGTTGTCTTTTCAGATGAATCACGCTTCAATTTGTGGACCCATGATGGCCGTGTTCGTGTTAGACGTTATGCCGGTCAACGCTGCCTTCCTGAGTGTATTATTGAACGACATAGTGGTCGAACACCCGGAGTTATGGTCTGGGGTGCGATTTCGTATCATGGACGATCCAATTTGATACGAATTGAGGGTAATCTTAATAGCAACAGGTACGTCCGTGAAGTGCTACAGCCCGAAGTCGTTCCTTTCCTTCAAGGCATCCCTGGAGCTATCTTTCAGCAGGATAATGCACGCCCACATGTTGCGCGGACTGTTCGAGACTTCTGTTCAGCACAACGCATGCAACTTCTCCTTGGCCTGCTTATTCACCGGATATGTCGCCTATTGAGCACGTGTGGGATATGGTTGGTCGGCGTCTCGCTCGTGATCCGCGTCCTGCAGTTTCCAAAGACGAACTTTGGTTGCGCATACAAGCGATATGGAATTCTCTTCCTCAAGCAGATATTCAACATCTGTTTGACTCCATGCCACGTCGTATAGCAGCACTTATTGCAGCGCATGGTGGCTGCACCAAATACTGATTTCGGACGCTTAATTTGTTTCTTTTGTTTTGAAAATTTCATCATTTATTTGTATCAGTACAAGTCGTTTCTGCATTAAATTTCATTTGATTCTGATGATTCTTTCATGGTGTTGCATTTTCTACAAACAGCAGTATAAAAGATATTATTTATTTCAATCAATATTTGTTACTCTTTTTTGCATACAATACAATTTATTTTGTTTCGAATATTTTTCCGCAATCAACACACAACACAATTTATTACAATTATTGCATACAATACAAACACTATTTAGGTGAATATATTTAAATATCTAATTCATTTCATCGACCTTCTGTTGAAATACATTAGGTCTATATTAACACACTTAAAGGGTGGAGGGTACCAACCCATGATGAATCTGTTTCATTTTTGAAGTTTTGACATGTAGAGGAGGGAACTGACTCATCACAGTTTTAAGGATAAAAGTGATATATAGGGTGTCCTTTTGTATGTAAGGAATTAAAAAGAAAGCAGTTCGAATTTTCTGTAGCTAAAGATGGAAGTTTGCAATTAATCTCAAATAAGATAGATTATTAAAACATGATATTTGTAGAATTTATATGAAATATCTACTAGTGAGGAAACTTTGTCTAATAGTTCTTTATTAATTGTGAGGGAATACTTGACTCCATAAAATATCCTAATATTTCTCTTCCTGATGTCCTTTATCAAAGAGCATAGTTTGAAGATAGGTGAAAATATCCGTACAGTTCTGATAATAGCTCTGAATGTCACCTCAAGTGAGAATGTCCAGTTTTCCAATGAAAAATGGTACTAAAGATAGTAATACAATATTCTATCGTAAGAAAGACTATTTTTAAGATGACAAATTGTGCTTACGTGTCATACTTTGTAAAAACTCGTTCTCATTGTTATTATAGATAAAAGTGGTGTATTTCATGTTTGAGTGCGTGAATTTCACAATTGCCTCACATTTATTTCTGATAAGTACTTACATATAAACATTATAACTGCCATTGTACAGGTTAAGGATGCATAGATTGAAATGAAACTGACAGAAGATGTAACATTTCTGAAATTTTTAAAAATTAGATTTCCATCACTAGATAACTTATTTACAGATGCGGATTAATTTGTAACTGAAGATACCATGTGAATAAGATGAAACTTTTCAAAGGTGGGACTGTAAAATCAGTGAATGTGATCATGAACAAGAAATTCTTACTTAAATAAAAAAATGTTAACATTCTTTCAAAGTTATGTCCAACGATTCTTATTCAAGTTTGACAACACTGTACAGTTCCTAAAAACTGGGAACAAAGTCCTATTTCATTATCACATGGAGAACTCTCGTCACATAGCTCCTCTATATATAAGGCATATAACTCCTTTACTTCCTGGGAACTGTTAGCGACGAGGGCCAAATACGTGCAGACATTATCATGGGGATTATATAAGAAACCCGCAGCTGCATATTCTGGGCCTATACTATGGATCCTCTGAAATAAACATATCTAAACATCCTTGTAACTGTTAGTATTTATAGTAGTTTTTCCAGGAAGAAACTCTGTATGAATCAGGCCCTTGCTGTCAAAGAATGTAATAATGTCTTTATTCCTGATTTTGTCTTAAGTGGAGTAGCGTCTTCTTCGAAATCATCTAAACCACTAATAAAAAGATTTTAAATACATGGCTTCATTCCATAAAGTTTTTTCAGAAATTAATAAGTTTCTCTCACGAATTTAACAAGATTGAAACAGAATTTTAAAGGGTCTGGGGCTCTTAACAAATATTCGTGTATGAAAAAAAAACATAATTTTTCATGCCTATATAACGCACCAATGAAACAAGAAAACAAAATTGAACTATATAATATTAATATATATTTAAATTATTTCTTATACTTTCATACATTTTAAAAAATCTTAAAAAGTTATAGTAAAATATATATAAGACACTTTTTAAAATTACAAAAGTCAATATTTTACTGAGTGCTGGATTCTGAATTACAACATAGATCAAAATTTGAAAAAAGTTAGGTTATCTTATAGAAAAATTTTCAGTTTTAAAGTTATGCATATTTTTAAAAATTATAGCAAAGGAAATTAAAATACAATAATTAAGAAAATTATGAACTTTTAAGAAAAAATGCAATTAAAATTCATGTAAAATTTGTTCTTTAAATAATTCATCTAAAAGTTGATGTATAAGCCATAAAAAATTATTTTCAGCTTGCACATGAAATCTGAAACTAATATGATAAATAGTTTCTCAGAAATCCTGCGCGTAAGTTGGATTTTTTTTGTTTTGAGAAAACTGATGTTAAAGTTGAAAAGTAAAACAAAAAAGAAGTTAAGTAAGATTTAGTTTTGTCTCATTATTTTTGAAAGTTTTGATACTATTGTTACAATTCTGACTGCAATTTGTTGAGAATAGATGGGACTCTAACAAATAAGATTTTCAAAACATTGAAAATTTAGAAGTTTAAGGATATTGAGACCCTTAAATTCATTCGCTGTTCCATTTCTTAATAAGCTACAGCTTCTGCTTTCCCTTTGCTCATTGGAATCCTGACAGATCTTCGCAATATTTGTTTCAATGACAAGTTTACACATACGCAAATAGGTTTTGAAGTAGAGTTGGGGATCGATAGAATATGTTCTTTCGAACCACTTCATCTAAAAGATTGAGAGCATCCGAGTCAGTGGTCCTCTAGAAACCAGTTCTTTACTGTTTCGAACTAGTCATAATCGTTTCCTCTGTCTACCTTTCCCGGTACAGTCTTCCGTAATATGACGTATCATGGAAGGCTATACACCTGGGAAGAAACCTGAAGGCATTATCGCCGTCATACCTGTCTCACTTGCATTCTCGCTGGGAGTAAGCAAATATCGTTTACCGACTCATCCATGTCCAATACAGTTCGTAGTGAGGTTTATACGAGTACCTAGCCTGATAGGCTTTAAACTCTTTATCAGGGTACTTTGGAGCAGAACGGGTTCCTTGTATTCAGAGTCATTGAAGTGACGAGCGAAAGATGTCATAGCAAAGATAAGGAGAGAACTTGGTTTCCTATTGGCTGATGTTTGAGGGTCGGAGAGAAGCTTGCTTCTGATTAGTCGGATGCGTGGTTAATTTTGCAAGATGAGGATTGCTGGAAGTTCTTGGAGGAGAATCTTACTTTTGAAGATTAAAAGACTTTAAACTTGAATTATGGAATCGAGGCTGCAATACCTTGCTTGAAGATATTTAGTTTATCAATGGAATTTTCAGTGCTTTTCATTTTCTTACATGATTCTAGGAGGGTGGGGAACGCTCGGAAAAGATCTTACAGTTCACCGTATAGAACAATTAACTTACGAACTTCAACATTCTAGTTCAACCCCCCCCCCCATCCTCTCGTAAGAGAAAGCGCATGAGAAAAAAGTCATTCGAAAAACGCAGTTATAGAAAATTACTGGGAACGTAATAAGAAAGAACGAACTAATTATTTCGAACTCTAATAACGATCGACGAGAAATAGTATCAATTTGTCGGACACTAAATACGAACGAATCTACACTAATAAGTCCAATTCAGCAGAACGAATGGAGAACAAAAAACTCTGAGTAGGCTGAGTTAGAAATAAAAATGAAAACAAGCGAAACAATTTTGAATTGTAGCAACTTTACTCCGTCTGGCAATTCGGTTCTTTTGAAATATTCAAGTTAGTTTCGTCATCGACTTATACATCCAATTGAAATCAGTACTGATTTTCCCCCCTTTAATTACATTTTTTTAAATTTTCAATCTAATTTATATTGTTGTTTTTAAATTTTCGAGCCAATTCTAAAATTTCTCTCATTTTTATTAGGAATTAGTAAGAAAGTGAAAAAAAAAATTCATTAAAACAAAATGTGCTTATATTTATAATTATTCTTACATTTATAATTTTCTCCAAAATAGTTTTTGATTGTTAACATGTATTTCAGGGCTTATAATATAATAGATATCACTAAAAAAAGTTATCCTATAGCCGATTAATATATATTGATGCAATATTTGACATTGCTGCCAATTTGAATTTGATTAAATGTAAGAATGACTGACAATGAGTGTTTTTATAAAAATGTTCGCCTTATTTTGATTCTTAATGTTGTGCATTAGAATAGCGAATAATAATATAATATGAATTAAAATGTTTAATATATTTAATGTGTTTATTTATTAATTTGTTCCTTTTAGTAAAAATATAGAGAATATTTAAACAAGTTTAAGCAAACAATATTTAATGTTTGTAGATGCAACAAACAAAAGTGAAACATACTTAAATATTATTTTTGCCTGTTTTATAAGCAAGATTATATTATTTTATGTCTTGCACATTAAAGCATTGGAATCGGTTTTCTTAAAAAATGTTTCCTTAAAATATTAAGCGCTTTTACCAAAAATTAACAATACTCTTTATGATATAAAAGGAATTCGAATTCTTTTCTACTAGCATTTACTTCAATTTATTTATTTATTTTGAACATGTTAGAATATATATATTATTGTATAGAGATATTACAAAAGGTAATTTATTTGCACCATCTGCTGATAAAATTAGAAAATGATGTTTTATTTAGAACTGATTTAATACATGATTAAAAAAAAACTTTAATTGATTTAGTTTTCCATCAAATGTGTAAAGTAATAAAATATGTGTACATGTAATAATTATGAAATGTTGAATTCATTTGAACATCTTAGAGATTTTGTTCGTAGAACATAAAGAAAAAATTAATTGAATACCAAGCGAATGTATATGAAGTAATTATACAGCGATAAATTAATTCGAATACAATTGAGGTTTTATTTCAGGAGTCTAGAGAACAAATGAATGGAAGAGCAAGTTAAAGAAAACTGTTTAAAAATGAACTAGAACAGGTAATAACAATTTATCCAAAAGAGCAGAAATTTCCATCCCTATTTTTCCATTCCGAAATGGAGATGGAAATATATATATATATATATATATATATATATATATATATATATGTGTGTGTGTATGTGTGTGTGTGTGTTTGTATGTATAGATATTTAGAAATTAATTAATAAACTAAATAAGGCGATGAACTTCAAATTTCATCGTTGTTTATTCATTTTAGCTGATTGATAGAGAGTACATAATATCCGTAGGGCTGGAGTAACAGCTTCACCTATTAGTTTACAACAGAATAGAGCAGAAGCGAGCGAATTTTTCCTTACCTTCATTTTTATAGAAGGGATTTCTCCGCTATACTTAATAGGTCACATGTTCTAAGAAATAGGAATTCTGAGAGAATTAAATGGTGTCGAAAAGTCAAGTAGGGATTATACCTACAGGTCTTCAATCGTGAGAACAACAAGTTCAGCAGATATTTTATGATCGTGTGATCACATAAATTAAAATTATAATTTCGAATTGTATCAGAAATATAT
>BMAW01072115.1:1177132-1200184 GCA_019974015.1 Nephila pilipes
AGAAATATATATATATATATATATATATATATATATATATATATATATATATATATATATATATATATATATATATATATATATATATATATATATATATATATATATAACTGCAATGAGAAGAAAATGAATAAAATATTAATAGAAAATTAATAAATTTAATCATAAATATAAGGCTATAAGAATTATAAATGTATCATCTGTACACAGAAATTAAATGTTGGAACGAATTAAATGCAAAAGAAAAAAATTATCACCTAAATATATTTTAGAATTAAAAAAGATGTAAACAAAAAGTATAATAAACAAATAAGAAATAAAATTAATTCGTAAACTGTTAAGTCAAGCATACATAAAAACAAAGTTGTTCAAATTATATGTGGTTAAACTATACAAACTAAAGAAATGTTTTGAAATTTATAAGAATTTAATATTAAATACAGAAGTAATAATTATATTCTAGAGACAAATTTAGAAAAAGCTTCACATATATTAAATATTAATAAATGGGAAGAAATTGAAGAAATAAGAAATGAAAATATTTTGAAACGAAAGTAAAAACGAGATAATAGAAAAAAAATAGAATAACAAGTAACCTATTTTGACATAAGCTTCAGATAGTGGATGCATGGTTTCCCCCAGAATTAATGGACAAATTGATCAACTTTGCAATTACTTTATAAAGTCAAATTTTTGGTTGAACAAAAATCAACGAAATATATAAGAATAAATAAAATTTCAACACCATAAATATCTAAAAAGAACGAAAACGTTAAACGAAAAATTAAAAACAATTATTTTATGGAAGCAAGAATAGAACATAGAAAAAAGCAAGAAATAATCATACTTTGAAAAGAACACATTTGATAGAGAAGAAAAGCTTTTAATTAAATGGTAAATGAAATCTTGAGCAATACATACAGATGACTCTATTATTTTTAAATTTCTTAAATATAAATCTAAAAATTTAATTGAGATCTTCGAATCGAATTAAATAGATCTTTTAAATCACAAATGTAGATGGAGAAAATTTCTTTATTTTATGTATAATTAACAAAATCAGCCCTGCTCTCAACAACTGCAGTCTAGTTAAAAATATCTATAGTGTTTTTGTAATAATTTTTGTAAAATTTTAGCTGCTAAATTGATATAAGTATTAGTATCATTATTTATTGTTCTAAATTTTGAATGAGTCTTATGGAATTTGGGTGCTGAAAATATGAAGAATTTTTAAAATAATTATATTATAACCTATTTTTCTATGCATAAAAATAATTTTATTAGAAATTACGCTGTCATAATTAGTTACTTCACTGAAAGAAGTATTGTTAAATAGATGTTTATTAGTCATATTAATATAAAATAAATGTTTATTAATCATAATTATTAGTCATATTAACATAAAATAGATGTTTATTAGTCATAATTATTAGTCATATTAATATAAAATAGATGTTTGTTAGTCATAATTATTAGTCATATTAATATAAAATAGATGTTTATTAATCATATTAATATAAAATAGACGTTTATTAGTCATATTAATATAAAATAGATGTTTATTAATCATATTAATATAAAATAGACGTTTATTAGTCATATTAATATAAAATAGATGTTTATCAGTCATTTTAATATAAACTAGTTATATGTGCACATAAGAGCATGTATAACTAGTTTCTAATGACGTGAATTGGGAAGTAAAACTCCTGATTGGTAATGTCATCATTCAACAGTAAAGCATACATGATCTATCTGAAAAAAGCTCTCATAATCGGTTTTGCATTAAAATGGTTAAATAACGATCACACATTCAAAATTCTCTTATTGTCTCTTGAGATATTGAATAAGCTGAGAGCATTACATACTATAAAATTAGTGCATGAAGTGTATATATATGTATCTTTAGATGTTCTTTAAAAATAAAATTTAATCATATTTCACATATTTTCAAGAAAAATGCAAAGATCATTTAGGTTATATACTTGTATTAAGTAATAGTAATAAAAATAATGAAAAAAAAAAAAAGGATGATAAGAATTTGTGTTTTCAAAATAAAGATTTTTGCCTTTTTATGTGTTAATAGGATTTTTTAAAAATTGCACAGATTATTGTATTTTTTAAAAATTTAAATAAGATACTTAGCCTTTTTATTTATAAGAAATTGTAATAGATTAATGAACATAAACATCAATTTTTTTGCTTGAAATTATGCATCACTTTAAGATAGTAAACTATTTGGCAACACTTTTGGAAAAACTTTTATAAAACAAACTTCTGTGTCATGAAAAATGAGCCATAATATCTGAGATACAAGTTAGGAATTACAGTATCATTACACGTTAAACACAATTTTGAGAGCCGCTTAAACGATTTTATTAGACGACAGTATATAACTGCATAGTAGAATGATATTATACAGACAAATTTGTTTGGTTAAAATATACATGAAAATGGTGACAATTTATTTTATCTACTTTATTTTCAACTTATTTTAAGTATTTTATCTATTAAGTGCGCAAAGAACTATCAAATGAACTAAAAGTTGTTTTTATAGGCAAGATAAGAGTTACTGATTATATTTTTAAACATATATAAGATTAAAATTTGTAATTTTATATATTGGGACTATTTTCTTTTGAAATATAATTATTAAAAAATTGCTCTTGCATGTACGAAGTAGTTTTTTTATTTCTTCTAAAACATGATATTGATATTATCATGTATAGAAACTATTTTATTAAAGTTAAATTGTAAGGGCTAGTGAATGAATTTTGAGGTTTATGGAGAAAAAACCAAATCTGGTTATGTTGCAGAAAACAATGTGATCTAAACCTTAAAATTGGAAAAAAATGTAAACACTGGTTGACAAGAAGAACAATCGAAAATAAAGAAGGATCGTTAGTACAAATTCGAGTGCATGTCACTTGTGTTTTCATAAGACAGTTAACTACACGGGAAAAACATGATCACTAGGGAATTTCGGGGCTTTAATGCCCTAAAGAAGGTAAGACTTAGGGGGTTTGGATGCCCAATAGCTGAGGGAAAAATTTTTCTACGATTTGCTGAAAGAGATTTGCACACAGGTTGCTCTTTATGAAGACAGCCATTGGCGCCAACAAGCCGACGTGTGAGTTACAGTGGTGTAGAAACTAAATTATTTGAACGACTGAATGACACAATATGGTGTTCATCTACAATTATAGCTCCTTTATTTATAATAATTGTCGTCGGCTGAGAGTCTGGATGCATCGGAGAATTAGTGCCGATTCTATAATAATTGTTAAACTCCATTCTACTCTTCATCGGGCCGTAATGGCTTGGGCTGCCATCAGACACATTAGCAGGTCAACCCTGTTACGCGTCAGAGCCCCACTGATGTTATGACGATATGTTGTTAAGGTTCTGCAGCCTGTTGTGCTACCTTGTATCCAGTGGCTAATAAATGTTATTTTCCAGCAAGGGAAAGCATGACCGCACTCGACATTTATCAACAGATAAACCTTACAGTATGTCCAGTAGCTTCCTTGGCCTGCAATGTCTCTTCATCTCTCACCGATCAAGGATTTCTGGGACATGATTGGTCGTCCTTCGCTTGATCTGCCCCGATTTCAATCGGAGGACGTTTTATAAAGAATGATTGAGGCTTCTTTCCTTCAGGACATAATCCGCACTGATTATGTACCTCATGGGGTTGCTGCTTACATCACAGCAAGAGATGATCCTACTTCCCTGCTGATCCACCTTCATTTTCATCGCTTTTCATTATTGTATTTTAATTATCTTCTTGAAAATAAAATCACTTATTAACTCTTGTATTCTATGGTTTTGTGTCAATTTTCATCACATTTTTTCCGCTCTGTAATGGTATTACATTTTCTTAACCGAGCAATATATTTGCTCCGTAAAATACTATTGAAAAATGGAAACAGTTATACATAAAAATTTGAAATCCTTTTTGTAATCTTGCAATTTTACTATATAGAAAATACAAGTTAGTAGAATTCAGAATATTTTTCTAATAAAACGCTTTAAAAAGCTGGATTTAAAAGCTATGCAAACAAAAAAAATCATTCTATAATGTTTTTCAAAACTTGTAAAAACCATTACATCAAAAAAAGTTTTGCTAATGTGATATCTAGCTTTATATTTACTTTGGCTTCTTTTTTCAGGTACCGTTTCAATCTTTCTTGGAAAAAGAGTGGCTTGGGAGTATTTTTATTATAAATATAATGACTGTGACTGTGCGTGCGCGTGCAATTAACAAAATCTGGAACCGTTACTAATTACTGAAAAGTATCCCCAAATGGCACTTTCGATCGTTTATGATAGCTTCTTTAAACTTATGAGAATTCTGTTGAAATGTAATAAAAATTAATGTTGTAGCTATCGATGAAAATATGAAGGATAATGTGCTCCAATTTCTCTTTTTAATGATCATTTTTGATGGTAAAACTAAAAAGGAGTGGTTCGAAGTATCAGTTAAGTATGAATTTAAAGACTCAGGGAGTGTTTTTTTCTGTTAAGTTTATTTGGATATCTAATCATATTTTCCTTCTACTGATTTTGATAATTACTTAGATACTGCACTAGTAATAATAATGCTGTAAAATGGGTATAAATTTTAATTCATCATTTTGTACCTAGTTATTATTCCCGTAGGCCGTAGAGATCATAATTACTTTGCTTATGAATCGAATTCATATAAAAAAAAACTATTAGATTTATTTCTAATTGTTTATTGTTTACAATAATTGTGTAAAATATTGTTTGAGTCGTTTTCTGAAATGAAAATTATTATCTTTGAATGCATTTTTGTTTTGTTTGAATGTATGTACTTTTCTTTCCTGTTTTAAAACTTGATTACGAGAGAAAACCTTTTTTAAAAAATAAAATTTATATTTTGACTTTTTTTAGTTACTCATTCAGTCATATTTGAAGCGAACAGATTATTTCACTCATTCTAAAATTTGGATGATTTATTTAAACCAAGAAATGCATATCTTTGGAACTTTTAAAAGTAATTTTCACATAGATCTTTCTGTTCATCGTGTTAACTCCAAAAGTAAAAAAAATGATTTAATGATAACAAAGTATTACGGAATCATTCTCAGCTTTAATTTTTCAAAATAAAATTACATTTATTTCAAAAATTGTATTGTAAAATTGTGAAAAGAATAACTTGAATTGTTTTTTTAAAAATAACCATGTAAATTATGATATTAAGTTGGAAATACTAAACGAGTTTGTAGGCGTGAGAATTTGATACAGTAATTCATTTATATTAAAAACATAATAATCCAAATAAAAGGAAGGACATTCCTCCTTTTTCTATTATTTTCACATTCAGTGTGAATGTATAACTGCCTTCTTACACATATATGTACATACATTTATGGTTAGATGAATATGTTTTAATGTTAAATACAATAGCACCATTCTTTCTTATTTAATTTTCCTTCAAGGTCTATGTTCAAGAATTTTTCTATGGATATCCTAAAACGGTTAGTATAACTGGAACTAGTAGAAAGGGCTCACACATTACTTAATGATGCATTTGTCTTACAAATGCAGTACTACGCATAAAATCAAGGATATTTCTCCCTATTTTTTGTATTTATCACACTCGATACGAATGTGTAACTGATAACTTATACATACATATAAATACATTTAAAGTAATATAAAACATTTTAAAGTTAAACCTAATTTTACTATTCTTCCTTCTTTTACTTACAACTAAGTGCTAGAATCTGGAAATACTTAGTCGACATCTTAAAATGGTTAGTATAATTGTAACCAGTAGAAAGGCGCATATACAGTATTTTTAAATGTATTCATTTAAATTAATCATTCTAATTTTAAAACTATTTTCTATTATCTTCCTATTTCCTAAAGAATCGTCACTCATTAGCGGACAAATTTCGCGAACTAGTACGAATAGGAACTGGAAAAATAAGTAAAAGTGGCACCAGAGAAGCTAATTCAATTTTGCTCTAGAGTCATGCACTTTAATTAAAGTTCTCGTGTTTCCTACTTAAAGGTAGAAAAGCAAAATACTCTTTCTGAATTTAAATTGGTTTCGAATGTGAAGGTGATGATACTAAAGTGAATAAATTCGCTCAGCTACTTGAACTTCACAATTTTACCCACCTGTTTTTCCTACATTTTGTTTCCTGTGATTCGTGATGTACAACATTGTTTTATGAAGTTTCTATTGTAAAATTACGCTAATGGAACAAAATAATATATGTTAAATATTACAAGGTTTTATAATTGTTTTTCTTACTTATAAAGGTTTTTTTTATGCAGAGTGAATTGGAAACTTTCATATTACTGAAATGCATGAAAACACATTTCTTAAAGATAATAGTTTCCTCGAATTTTTTTGAGCTGACCATAATTTTATTTATCTCTTAATTTTCTATGAATGTAGTTTTATAATATTTTTTACCGTTTAGTTAGATAAAATTTATATATTATCAACAGTCTCTCTCCATTTTTTACAACGTTCCTTTTTTAATAATTGTGAAACAGAGTATCAAATATCATGTCCTTGTTCATTTCTTTT
The DNA here is from genome assembly GCA_019974015.1 of Nephila pilipes. NCBI lineage: Eukaryota > Metazoa > Arthropoda > Arachnida > Araneae > Nephilidae > Nephila > Nephila pilipes. Next base: position 1,183,704 of record BMAW01072115.1, read on the forward strand.
ATTTGATTAATTGACCTTTTAACTTTAAATAACTATTTTGATTTGAGTAAACTACTATAAAGTTTCAAGGAGTTTAACTCTAAAAGATGTCACTCGATCAATACATTTAAATCACACATTTCTATCGCATTAATGACAGTTTAATAATTTTTTCCATAGAATGAATTTAGTTAAGCCTATTGTGATTATCCGTATCAAAAATTTGTATACATATAATATGACATATTTTCATAATAATTATCAAATTAATTTATTAGATTTGACACGAAGTTTAGCTTTGCTTAGTTTTCAAATAATTCTCACAGAATTCATAAAAGCTGACTGAATTTTTTTATGAGTATTTAATTTTATTTTCGAAGTTTAATAAAATTTCAGCAAACATACCATATTCTTGATTTTTTTTTGTGTCAGTATTAATTTAAGTATTGCATATTATTAATAAATAGGAAATAAGCTAATAGTGTAAATAAATAAATACTTTTAAAGAATCAGGAATTCTTTTCCTTTAATTATATTATTTCGTGAACATACAGTAATAAATTTGTTTCTAAATGCAATAACAGATTTAATTTATTTTTAGTTTCTTATTGCCTAATTTATCTTTTCTAAAATAAAAAAAAGTTATGCAAATAATTCAGTACCATTAACCACTTAACACAGTTTCTTTTCTTTCTTTCTTTCTTTTTTTTTTTTTGTCATCTTATGTCATAAGAGAAGCACATTTTTGAAACACATTTTCTTATTCCATTAGATTACATATAAACTCAAAACAGCAGTCAAAACAATTTTAGACACTGACTTTAAGAAATTATGCTAATTTTTATTTATAGATAAAAAATTACATTTTTACATAAAGTTGGCTTTTTTCGGAACAAAATCCGAACTGGAAAGATCCCTTTACAAAAAGGAATGTTAGAAAAGAGAAATGTATTTTCATTTTACTTACATTTAATATCCTCTTAAAATTCAGCTTTTGTTTGGTAAATTTTAAAACAGGGAGAAAAGCATAGTCAACATTACAATCAGGACAAAAATACCTTGTTTCTTTTCTCACTTATTTTCCAAAATAGTTTCTTTTCGAGCAACACACAAAGCACTGCCTTGTCGATCACAATTTTTTATCGGTGTGAGAAATCACTTCTAAAAACCGTCTTTCAGTATATCGTAACGGATTGAGAAAAGTTCCTGGCAGACGTTTTTTCTCATTAAGTGTTCCATGTCTTTCAATCGGGTTGTCAATTATATCAAGTCTAAAATTCAAATAGTAGTACTCTCCTCCATGCTTCTGGTATAAAACAAAAGCATTTCAAAGCTATATATCTAAAAGGTGGAAGAATATTTTTTGTAACATTTCTTTCCTCTATTCTTTGTTATTGAGTAATTGGTGAGATGCTGATCCATTCTGTCTATTCCTCCCATAGTACAACTGTACTCCATTACTACTTATAGTTTCTGTTTGATCTCATCATTGTAAAATGGTACTTCAATCATTTTAGGATTGTGTATTGTAGACAAAAAGATACAACTTTCATATCCATCCATTTGATGATGCCCACCTTTCCTCTCAGGAATGCAGGAACGTCTTTTAATGTTTTTTGACTGTATTTCATTTGGTACGTCTTTTCTTCTAAGCTTGAGTGTACTATAAATATGTTTTATTGATGAGAAGGATGTTGGCCAGTTCTGGAAATGTGTAATATTTTTTCCCTTAGTTAGTCAGTATCCTTTATTCAATAGTGGCTGCATAAAAGTCATAATAACTTGAGATGACTTGCACAGATGCTGATAATTGGCATCAAACAGTGTACTTTATCCAGTGTATTCAATGAATTGATATGCGAAATCTGACTTCGATTCACTTAGAATAAAACTTTTATGCTTAGTTTCTTTAGTACTTTTATTGATTAGTTTCATCAACTATTATTTCAAGGAGATTATCATCAAAAAAAATATTAAAAAATTGCAAAGTTCTCTTACTTAGATCAATATTCAAATAAACAGCTGGTTTCGCAGTGAAAGGAAATCTTGGTGGATCTTAAGGAAGATTACTAATGTAAATTTCACAAAAGCTTGGAATTTGAGGAAGGTCATCTAAAATTTCCGTTTCCTCATCACTAGAGAAGTCTGATAATGAACTTTCGTAACTACCAGAATAATTTCGTGAAATTTCAGATTCACAATGTGATCGAATTTCAAAGTTACCTTTTATTATAAGCCACTCATTATAACTCATTTTGCTTTTATTTAACCTCCAAACTAAAAAGAAATATTATTTGCAACTTGTGATTCACACCAAACTAGTGAAAACGGAATTCGCGTTTCTTCCCGCTTAAAAAAGCCGTAAAATCTGACCTAAAAACCAATTTAAATCTGTTTTATAATCTTATCTTTATTGTATAATTAGAGCCACCAGTTAGAAGCATTGTAAATTAAACAGGAGAAAAAAAACCGGTTGAATTAGCGTCAGAAAATGTGTTGCCCGAATGCAGCATGGGCAAATCAGGGAAGGCTCATTTTTAAATACTCGAGTGGCGTTCTGGCAAAACTGGGAAGTGGTTAATAAATTTACTAAACAAAGTTTAAAAAATTCATATAAAAGAGTATTTTCATATAGAAGAGATAATTTATTTAATTATAGATTATGAATTTGGAGAAATTATTATTTAATTCCTTTCATTTTTAAGCAATTGAGTAAATTAAACAATTAGAACAAAAACAAAAAAAAAAACAAAAAAAAAAAAAAAAAACATACGTACAGCTCTTCGTTTATGCAACTGAGAGAAAGTAAGTTATAGAAACATTTTTCTTTATTAATATTACACAGTGAAAATATTTTAACTTATGCTTATTTACAGTATTAATACCAGGTCAATAAAAAGATAGATCTAAACTAGGCGTCGTGGTAGATAAGCAGCAGTAGAAGAAACAGAAACAATGCGACAAATAAAGTTTTCCTACTGATATCGGAAACTACAATTTTTAGTTAACAATCTTAATTTTTAAAAGAAGTAATGTTAATATTGAAGCAGAAGAATATGCAAAATCTATGAAGAGAATTTCGATCCATGGTCGTCTAAATAAATGACCTCAGAAGAAGATTGGATTATTGACTAATTTTCAACAGTGAGAGAGAGAAAGAAATTGAAATAAATTCAGTGGAATGGGGAAATTGAATGAAACAATTGGAAAAGTCGTTACTATAATCAGCATAGTTGCTGAATAAGATATGATATTTTGGGAATAAAGTAATAATTTCTTATATTTCTCATCTTTTTAGAAAGGAGTATCTGACAGAATCGGCTTTATCAGAAATAGAAGAAACACACATTTTCTGAAAAGAAAATAAATGGTTCTTTTTTGTGCTAATGAGAGTTTATAAGTATAATGATTAAGAGTGTGTAAGAGTTGTAACCAAAGAAATGATTTGTCTCAAAACTACAGGAGAAAGAATGTAGTGAGAGAATTTCAAAATAAAAAAAAGTAATCATTCACTTTTGTGACAATTAATTTTACAAAGTAATTTAATAAAGTTATAATTAAAGTAAACATTCATGTACAGAACTATTTGTTTAGCCGGTTGTACAAATACTATACATCAAATATGTATGGAATTAATTTAACAGAATTTCTCTAAGATAAGCATTTAATCTGAAAAAGTATACTTAGTGAATAGAGGGTATTATAAATAACTTTATGATTCCTTTCCTATTTGAGGTTATCTCCTTATCCATTATATTCACAAATACTCATACATACCTGAATGTTTTGTTTTAAAAGAATTCACAAGCACTAAAGTGTAAGATGTTTAGATGCTTCTGTATGAATTACGTCATGAAATGTTCTACCATAGTTCTGTAAGTAATGCTAAGCGATTTTGAAACACTAACCTTTAATGTAAATGCCTTATTTGAATTATACATTACTAGAGTTAAATGTGCTTCATTTATTTGATGTATTGAAGTATTAAATTTATTTCTTTATCGGTGGATTTCTTCTTCCACAAAAGATTATATTAACACACTAAAAATACCTTGCACGAAGAAAAAAATTGGTATATTGGAACCATCTAACTTGCTAGTGAACTTTGCCAATTTTTGCTTTTTTTATTGTTGGCAGACTCAAGTTGTAAAAAAAAGTCAACAAAAGAAGTTGATTGAATTCTGATTGTATGTGTGTGTGTGTGGAAAGAAAGAGTTTTTTTTCTGGAGATGATGGGGAATAAGAAACTCCAAAGAGCAAATGTATTTGATACAGATAAATTTCATTTGCAATGTTTTTCACTTTATCGAATCATTTTTCTTCAGGTAATTTAGGCAATATCAGAGGAAATAGACTAAATAAAAATGTTTCTCAACTCTTTATTTTCAAATAAGTTAAAGGAAATCGTTTTTATAAAAATAATAAATTTATGCAATTACAGTTCAATTGACAGTTAAGTTTGAGATCACTGTTTACAACGAACTATTCTCATTTTAAACAACATGTGACACACGTTGTAGTTAATAAATAACTGAGCCAATAAAATTTATTTTTTGAAGAAACGATTATAGTTGCCCAGTATAAATTTTATTATTCATTAGCATAGTCATTAAGCCAATAACAATGCTACGGACAGCATTTCAGTTATTGGGCTTTCTAACCTGATCTTTGACGTATAATTATCTATTTGTATTTGTGATTTAAAGTTGCAAGTGTAATATCTCAAGACTTTGGAAGCCATTTGCCAAGAAGACGACTACTTAGAACAGACAATTATTGAAGAAAAAAATTAGCCGTTTCATATGCCTATTTACAAGATATGAAAAAAAAATTATTGCAGCCATTATACACAAACAAACACACACGCTTTTACGCTACTAACCTGTAAGGTTAATAACTTGCAGTTGGTGTTTAATGATGTTATTCCACATTATTTGTTAGTTTTCTTTTTTCATGATCTATACTTATGAATGAGATTTATTGGCCACATCTTTTTATGTGTAAGTTAACACAGAAGGGGAAGAAGCTGATTCTTAAAACAAGTGTGATTAGATGCTGAGAGATGAGTTGTAACTTTAGTACCTATGCATGTTCACGTTGATCTTTCGGCGCTTTTCGTTAAATACATGATCTTAGTAAAAGGAATGGCTTTACATTGTTCTCAATAGAAAACAAATATTAACAAGCTTAAGAACGTAAGCAATTTAGAAGCACATGATACTGGTAGTACACTTATAATTCTTGTTATATTTCTGCTCATAACCGAATGTGAAGCCAACTCTCTAATGATATGTTCTACACTGGAGAAAAGCATTGATTTCACGATTAACGGACATTTTGAAAGGAAATGAGTGTCAAATACTTAGGATTACCTGTAAGTAACAAAGAAATAAATTTTATGGGATGTAAGGTAGCTAGAATCAGTTTTGGGAATGGTGTGCCGAACCTAAAGATACTTCTTTATAAAATTCCACATGTGCTTACGAATACTGATGAAAATATTCTACTGCTTCAAAGTTTTGCAAAATGAGTTTTCCTGTTAATAGAACATGTTTAAAATTAGCGTTAAATGTTTTGTGTGCATATGAAACGTTATTTAAACTTCATGAATGAATAAACACGCAGTACTTCTACACCTTTCTAATTTGGAATTGAGAAAATCTCTTCTTATTAGTCAAAAGTACCACAATATATTTTTAACTACCGTATTATTAATAATAATTAATAATAATATTATGATAAAGTACCATATTAGTGCTATATATAATAGGAAGTATAAGAATTATGGCATCACATTCCGTAAGCACATTGTAAGTTTTTATATTCTTTTGAATTTTAAAAATATATAGTTTCTTATGTTCTTAGTTCCACCAAGTACTGTTATAGCTCACCCTTTATTGTTGCAAAAAAATTCTTTTTGTCAATAAATGCTGAGTGTGGGGGTGATTGTCTCCCGTGGGGCTGGTTTGTAACTCTAAGCACTATGGGTGAGCTTGGAACCTTTGGGAACTCTGCCACTTGTCCTCGTGTTGCTATAAAGGCAACTTTAATAAATCAATTTCTCTGACGCTGCTAGATGAGTCATTTCAACAAAGTTCTGGTTTTTTATTAAATAAGTTGTAAAGCGATATTCACAATTACAGTATAGAAATGCTAACTGCAATGTGCTGCTTAGTTCTACATAGATTATCATTCTTGTCTGACTAAAGTGCTAATTAATAAATGTATTGAATATTTATAATAATTTTTAAGTTGAAACTGTCTAAGACGAATTATTCATTCATTATAGCTCCAGCTAAATACTTAATAAAAAATTTATTATTTCGTATGCTTCTCTCTCTCTCATATATATATATATATATATATATATATATATATATATATATATAATTAAAATATTATAGAAACAAAAAATAAAATTTAAGCTGAATTTGTTAAAAATCACCAAGAAAACTCGGAGACAAATCTTTTAGGTTATAGGAAAAGTGAAAGAAATGAAAACATTTTAAATCGCAAAAATAAGAAAGAAGAAAAATTACACCACAAACAATTAAGAAAGAAAACAAATACCTGAAAGAATACTAGACAAAATTAACCAGAAGTTAAATTTTAAGACATGAAAAAGTTCAAATCTAAGCATTAACAACAATGAACACAAAGAGAAAAATAAACCAAAAAAGAAAACAAAATGTAGCATTTAGGGATTCTGAATCTGGCTTATGACAGATTAGTGGTTTAATCATGTTTTAGTGGTCCAACATTCCCAACAGAAAAACTATTTATGCAAATATGGAAATATCATAAATTCATACAAAACAAATTGCATAAGGGCTTCTTTACATTATAAGAAAACAAGTGAAAACACATTAAGACAAAGAAATACACCTAAACATCAAAAAATAAAAACAGAGAAAGAACAATCCAAAAATTAATAAATCCGATTAAAAATATTAAGTAATTTACATAGGACGTCTTACGAAACCAAAATATGAATCTAACGCTAATGTAATAAGATTTTTGCTCCGAACCAAAGAAAAAGTTCCAATGCAAAATATTTTTATGAATATAAGAAATAATCGAAAAATTGGGGGAAATGAATAGAAAAAAAAATTAAAAACAAAATGTAAAAAGAGAAATAAAAAAAATCAATAATATGAATATAAACTTTAAAAATTTTTTAAGCTAATCCAAAGAAAAAAATACTAAACATTATAATTATTATATTTTAAATTCTTCTTCTTCACTAGCTTGACAATTCCAGATGGGCTGGGGGAGGCCTTCCTTAGAATTACATTCCATGCCGTCCAGTTTTTGACTAAGATTTTTCAATTTGTCACCTTAATAGATTTCAAGATTTTTCCCCAATCGGTCAATCCCCTTAATCTTGGTCATCCTTTCTTAAGTATCCCAAATAATTTAGACAAGAAGATCTTTTATTTTCTCTATTTTCATTCAATCTTATACAGTGTCTTGCACGTTTAATCCTCTGCACTGCTATAAATCTAATAATACCTGTCTCCTAAAACAGTATGTAGATTTCCGAGTTGGGGTTCTTCTCCATTAATTATGACATTCAGTTTTTCCAAATATTCTTCTTGGAATTCCTCTTTCAAATTTAACAAGAATCTCTTTATATTTTAAATTCCTCCTCATAAAATTCAATAGAAATTCTTTTTCCAAGCAAATTTTTAAGAAAATTATAGAGGTTATTGTGAGAATCCTGATTTTAGTGTTACAAATCTAATGTTACGCAATATTTGTCTATAAATTATATTTTTTAAAATATTCAGACTCAGGAAACTCCCCAAAAAGGAAAAGTTTTTTTTCCAAAGGCGAAAAGTCTCCTTTTATCATATACATTACACGAAATTTTATTACCATTTAATCTTAAGAAGAATACGCAAATATTCCGCTTCATTTATGTTAATACTTGCTTGCAACAAATTTGAATACCCCTAAAAGAAATTATAAGATAGATTTGACATCTTTATTTATATAAACTTGAAAGAGAGTAACATCAATTTATCTAAACATTCTAAAATTATTATAATAAAAATATCTTAGTAAAAATTTAAATGAATATTGGTTAAACATTTACTTGCAGAACACCTTGTGGAATACATTTTGTTTATAAATCTTATGTTACTATATATATATATATACTGCAAAGTGATGAAACTCGAACAGAAATGTACAATAAGAGACATTTATTTCAAATTGATATGCATAATGCAGAACGAGAACTGCATCCACTCAGTAGGTTGTATTACCATCGTGGATGGCGATACACAAAGCAACACGCCTAGATACAGAATGAAAGAGAGTCGTCCTGAGGAATGGCTCTCCATTCCCTGTCAACTATTTGACTCAGATCGTCTTCTGAACGTGGCAATGACAGGGTCTGCAAATGTCATCCAATCAAATCCCAAATATGTTCAATTGGTGAAATATCAGGGGAGAATGGTGGCCAGAGAATCATCTATACACCATGCAGAGCACGTTGGCTAATGCTAGCAGTGTGCCGTTTTTAGTTATCTTGTTGATAAAGGGCATTTCTCCCTCCCCTAATGTAGGGGAGTGTCACCGACCACAGCTCAACATCCACTTATCGTTGGGCCATCAAAGTGACATGAATACGAACTAGATGTGACCTGGAATCGTACGCAATTGAACCCCAAACCATGGTGCTATGCAATCGCGTGGTGTGGCATTCCACAATTGCTGCCCCATTGGACCTGTCTCCAAGTCGACGCCACATTCGTATAACCAACGACTATCAACGGAGAAACAGAAACTTAACTCATCTAAGATCAATAAACGGGAACTATCAACCAATCAACGGGAAATGGATCTGGTTGGTATGGGAACATCCAGTGTGTCTTGAACATGCTGCAGAATGGAGGTAGAAGTGGCTTCTAGGTCCACCACATCTTGTCGGTGGATATGTTGATCTACACGTGGTTACATCACTATGGCTGCACAGGTTCCCCTCAAACTTGCCACGTTTCCTTGTTCCAATAATCTTCGCCGTAGATGGTGCACTGTGGAGACCTCCAGGCGTGTGTCAGCTGGGAGTTGTCGTATGGACCAATCTGCTCTTCTCAGTTCGATCATCATGCCCCTCTTAAAATCATCTGTCTGCTGGAACTGCTTCCGGGGATGACGGCCTGGCATTCTTCTCCATTTCACTCGTCCTCTGACACAAGAGCAAATTTTCTACGATGATTTACCTAGCAGAAATACCTTATCTTTTATTTTCTTCAATGTGTGCTGGAAAGGTATGCATTTCACATCATTTTCATAACTTGATGACGTACGTCTACCCCTAAAATTTGCATAATTTTCTGGCCACCCCTTCTATAATTTTCCGTATCTTGGTTTGTGTATATATATTTACATGATATGTATATAAGACAAGAGTATATATATATATTTACAAGATATGTATATAAGACAAGTGTATATATATATATTTACAAGATATGTATGTAAGACAAGAATATATATATATTTACAAGATATGTATATAGGACAAGAATATATATATATATATATATATATATATATATATATATATATATATATATACAGTTTTCTACATTATATTTTTTTAGTATTGATTCGATTTCACAGTTTTTGTAAAAAAACTCTTTTGTCAATATTTTGCAGGTATTCGATTTTCTTCAAATAATTATCGATACTTGCAGAATTTGCTAATCTTTTATCAATATGTCTGAAGAAGTTTCAAAATTCAGTAGCTGGAAATAAATGTTGCAGACATAAGCAGTATTCTTTTACTTTTGTACTTGGTACTTTCTTGTATTTTATTTTTTAAATTCCGGTCACGTATATTGGATTTTCAAATAACGTACTTGGAATTTGAAGTTAAAAGAGCAATTTTTATGTTTAAATAGTTATAAGTGAGTAAATTTAAACATTTTAAGGGCGTGTTTATTCTTTACATTCAGATTCTTTCAACAAATATGTACGATGTATTTAAATTTATAAGCGAAACATTTATTAAATAATTGTTTAAAAATATTTTGAAGAATCTTAATAGATACAAGAAATGGTTTGAAGGTATTTTATATTCGAATTATTTTCCCTGTGATATATTCTAATGTTTATTAAATAGAGCTATTTTTAGAGTTCATGACTTTATTTCCCAGGAAATAATGTTTATGAATGTGTCATAACCACTACAGTCAATATTTTCAAATGTTATCATATTTATGGTACGAACAACAATTTTTTAATTATGTCTGTTAAATATCTCATTTTAAATTATTCATTCAATCTGAGAATAAATTATTGATTTGAATGTGAGAAACAGGAAAACAAAATATTGCCTGGAAGAAAGTTTTTTTCCTTCAAAATATAAATATCAAAATGAGAAAATTTCATAGTAAAAACCATTGAAAATACATAACGTACATTTCAAAAGATTAAAAAATATATATTCTTTTGAGGAAGAATTCTTGTTCAGAAAGCCCATTAATATGATAAAAGGAGTATAAGTCAGATATCTAATGGCTTTTCTGTACGGTTAGAAGTTATTTGGAGCTTGAAATTTTAACAGTATATATTGCTATTCATAATGAAAATTTACATTTCCTTATTTATGCTTCTAAAATAGGAATATACTGGTTGAAATTTACATAAGTTTTGGCTTCCAAAAAAACTAAATCGTAGAGAGGTAGCTCTAATAATTACGATTTGTCTTATATGATTTCAACTACGAATAAATGAAGAGTATTTTCATAATAACCTAATGTTTTCAGACACTACCTTGCAGATATATTGAGTGTTGAAACTAGAAATATATACCCAGTTAATGAATGGAAATATTAAAAATTTACAGCAAATGTTTAAAATATCATCCGATGTACAAATACGGCTCATCAAATGTGTGCTGCACACGACAACTTGCTTATAGTTTAATCTTTCAAGAAAAGCATTATAAAAAAGAAATTGATCGCTTCAAACTTTCATCATCACAATTCTTTATTTCAAAATTATGAATGACTTAACTTTCTTGTCCAGTTAGTCAGAAACATAGCTTCAACATTTTGTAGCGCATTTCTTCAAAATGCGTGTGATATACTCTGAAACGGATTACATTTTTTTTTTATTATAGCTACAGTTTCCAAGAGGTCTCACTAAAAATGTTATTACACTGAACTGAAAGACTCATAGAATGTTTGTCATCATAGGCATCACACAATGTTCAATTTTTTGAACTTATTCAGTGTTAGTTGATGAGTGAGGTCTTCGTTCCCAAATAGATCTTATGTCTACGATAGCATTGTACCTAGCAGTCTTGCTTACAATTTATTAAATTCAATGATGCATTGATATGGCAGTCAGCTATTGACGTGTATATATATATATATATATATATATATATATATATATATATATATATATATAATTTAAAACATTGCTATACTTTAAAAGTGGCAAATCAAAATGTGAGAAGTATATTATATTATATCAATAATCACAATACACAATTTAAGAATGTTCTATTCATTTTTTAGCACATTTTAGTTAAATTTCCCCGAAATGTGTTTACATGTATCAAAAATAGCGATTGAAGTAATTTTTGTTGTAAACTGAACTATTGAAGTATTTTAATTTCAAAAATGATCTGTGTTGAAGTTTGTTTTATTCCACTCATCCTGCTTTAAACTACGACTTTTCTTCTCATACTTCCTTTTTGGCACATTTCTTACAGTTTGAATATCTCTTTTCTCTAAGGAAATCAAGACTTTTACTTCAGTGAATTTTAAAAAGTTGTTAACCTTATAAATGTGAAAGAGACTATTTTATATATGTGCATTAAAATGAAAAGATAATTACCTACTTCTACTGATCATATTCATTTTCGAATAAAATTAAATTATGAAATATAAACAGGAATGATTCTTGAGTCCTCATTTTAAATCTACGTCATTCGTAACAATGATATTAGATAAACAATATTAGAAAATCAATGTAAAGAATTGTCTAATAAATCATTATGCACCAAAGATGAATAATTTTTTCCAAAACATTAAGAGTGAGTTCGAATTAATTTATAGCAAGACGATTTATTAGAAAAAAATCTGAAGTTATTTTTATCAAAAGAAATAAGTAAATATATATGACAAATTTTGAATTGTTATGAAAAAACTAATTAAAAAAAGAGAAAATAATTTAAGATTTAATGTAAATAAGAAAATAAAATCTGGTGATTAAACGACTTGGGAATGGCTTCTAAATTAAGAAAGAAATTTATAAAGAAGCAGAAAATGTTTAAGTTAAAATTTCCTCTTATTTCAATTTTTAAAAAATGCCAAGCACGAGCGTTTTGTTTTTATTTTATTACATTATCGTGCATGATTTTTTCAAATTTATCTATTTTTATCTAGGTATTTTGATGAATAATAAATCTTCCTTCAATATAACTTCTCAAAGAATTTCAATACATTCACACAAAAATTGAAAATTATTAGGTTAAAAAGTGCACTTTTTATGCAGGATCGATATCTTATTAACATTTGAAAAAAATCGAGATTAATAGAGGTCTTAAAGGAAAATCAAATATTTTACTTAATAAGTGATTTTAATTCGTGACTTTCTTTTATGAAGAATTAATTTTTAATAACTCAAAACTATCTGATAACTTAACATGTTGCACCCATAATTTTATACTACTATAATAGTACATCTATAAAGTTTTAAGTTGCGAAATTGTAAGGTATAATTTTAACTTTGCCGTCATTTTAAAAGATTTCACTATTCTATTGATTGATTTCACTCTTTCCAGCTTACATTACTTTAATTTTCCAAAGTTCATGTGAATGTGATGGAACTGAAACAAATTATATCTTTTGGGTTTCAATATAAGCTTCTGCTGTAAACTGTATCGAGAGGACAAATGCAGTATGAAACTACGAAGATATATCATAAGACAGATGAGTTGACACTACGTGTAGGAGATATTCCAACTCTGTTAAATTTGTCCCTGACTTTGATTGTGATACGCCGTCTTGATTTACCTTTTGATTCAATAGAGTTGCTATTTGCATTTGTTTCCCTTAGTTATATTGAGTTACATTGTTCTCGTTTCTTGTAGAGTAGCTATTGTTATTCCTTTTAAGTTGAAAATTGTAAATATGTTTGTGATAAAAGATAAAAGAACGATTGAGTGATGAACGTGAACGTCGCTCTCTGACGTTCGATTACGATATATGATAAATTTTAGAGCGGCTTCTGAAGCGGTAATCTGACATTTTAGGGAGTATGTGTAACGCTTCCTGGAGATTTATTCAGAAATTAAGAAATGTAATGTTCTCTAGGTTTAGTTTGTTACGCTTGTTTTGTGTTTTTTTACAGAGTAAAAGTTTTACAGTAAAATAATTTCTATACCACACACATTTAAGTAACTCATTCAAATTGTAATCGCACGAAGTTTTAACTTATTTTACTCTAGTTTCAGTTTTAAATAAGCATTTGGCCCAGCTCACATCATAGATGTTTTCTAATCGATACACTCCCCAACTCTCTTATGCAACTCTCTGACGCTACATATGTATATTTTGAAAAAGCTCTCAGCAAAGTTACCTATAGCATTGACTGAACTGTCATTTCTGAATTTGTTAAATTTTTTGACTAAATGAAGGAGAAGGATTTGTGAAATTAAATTACAAATTTAAACTTTATAAACAGAAAAAAATTGCAAATTATATATTTTCAAAAAAAAAAAAACTGATTGCTGATATAACTGCAGCATCATTTGCTGTTTAAAACATTAGTTACTTTCCAGTAATAGCTTACAATTGATTGGTTAATAAACAATATAGCAGGCTGAACGACTGATTTATCGCATTGAGAATATTAAGCTTTTCAAGACAGTGAAAATTATTTTTAAAGTAATATAAGCAACTGAACGAATTAGATTGTTTATTTATTTTGAGTTACATATGGGGAATATAATTGTATGGGGAATATTTTATCTTTGAATGATGAAGTGTGCTTAAAAGCTATCTTGAATATCTCTAAAAGTAGCTTCTTAAAAAAGAAAAATTATAATTAAAAATCAATTCTTTTGATTTTATGGATTATGGATTAGGGTGAAATAATATTTTTATAAATATTTTAATTCTTTGTTAATATAAAAATAGATTTTTCCGTTATCAAATTAATTTAAAACCGAAAGAAAATAAAGTAGATTATCAATTGGTAAAATGTTATTATATAAATAACAATGCATATAGCATGGTTAAGAAGTCACGCAAAAATTGAAGATTTGAGTCGTTTATAGTACGATTCATCAGTGCAGAAAAATTTGAATTTACAAATTCGGAGTTTGATTACAAAATGTTTAATATAAATAAATAACACAATACTTTATTACAAATATAAAAGTACCTATAACACCATCACCCATACAAAATACTTATATGATTTTATTTCATTTGGATAATTCAATACATAAAGTAATATAATAAAAATTTACCTAAAAGCATAACTTTATCTTATATATACTAAAAAATTAGAACGTATCAAATTTTCATTTAATCATCTTTAAATAATCACACCAATTAATTGACTGTCAAAACTATGAAAGAAAAAGATTTTCTGGAAGTTTTTTGATCAAAGAACAATCCGAATTGATTATATAAGTACTCTAATAAATAGAGCATAGAATATTCTCTTTCTTGTCGAAGGTAACATTCCACGTAACACTCTCGGGGTTTTCCTTGAGGTAACAGGAAGAAAATCTAATTGTCCCTAAGATGCGAGGAAACCGCTAGATTATCTCTTCTCTTCGAATAAAAGGTAGGTAAAATAAGATACCAGAAAAAGAGAGGTCAATAAGTCCCGAAGCTCACGTATTAGTCTTTTTGATGTTTTTGTCATATTTTGCTTGTGTTCTTTTAACCGTTCTTAAGATCCCCATATTAATCTAGTTTCCATAAGAATGTATTCTTTGAATAATGGAGATTTTTTATTACATCAGTTTCAAGTCATAGTTTTTTACTTTATTCCAATGGAAGATGGCTCCTTGAAACTCACGAAGAATTTAGATATGTCAAGAGAACAGAATTGTTTGCATCTGCAGCTACGTATTTCGTGGTCATCGAATAGTTACTTCAGAAATGTGGAAAACGTTTCAAGGGTCAGATCGATTTCCGATGTTGGTGGATTTCCAAGGAAAGAGAATCTGAGAGGAGCTTTTATTAAGGTTTCTATAAAGCATTTTTTTTTTCACTTGGAAAACAAAGAGACCATGGTCCTCTTATGAGTTCGAAATATATTGCTAGAAAGTAACTGAGTCGAGGAACTGTTATGAGAAGAGCTCAAATTATTCTTTTTATTTCTTTTCTCATGTAGTAAATAATTTATTGTAGAATCCATTTCTGTGAACTATATCTATTTATTACAAAAATTGTTTCGGTGATTAGATATTTTTTTATTCATTTCCATATATTTATAATAAATTTTTAACAAAATTTAACTAAAAGAAATATTTTAATTAAAATTTGAGATTTATCTTTAAGATATGAAAAAATTATTACTAAACATATCTCAGATATTCACTTATTTCTGATCTATAAGAAGCTGTTAGCCATTCACCTGCTTAATTCCTGTATTTTAATAGAGCCACTATGTTTAGATATTTATGAAAATAAGGATTTTCCAGAATTTACCCTTTCAGGAAGGGAAGAGTAACATTGCAAAGTCATACGAAAAGCAGTAAAGGCATTGAAAATACTGTTAATAAATATATGAATGGTAATTCTATAAATATATTCCTCAATTTACTCCTAATCAGTATTTATCAGGTTAAAAGAAACTATGAAAAGTAAAAAAATTTATAATTTCTGTTCAGTTAAATTAATATTATCATAAAATAAGGTTAAGCAATGCAGGAAATTCAATTATTTAAAATACGCAAATGCTCATAGACTAAGATAACAAAATTATAAGCTCTATGAGTATTGAGATTTTAAAACAAAGCGCTTAGCATTAGAATTTCATAAGTGTATGATTCCTAATTTCAAAAATCATGAAATGGAATAGCACCGATAGAGCAAAGTAAATCATTTTATGAATATTTATATATATATGTATATTTAATATTAAAAATTAATTATTAAATAAATAAAGAGGCGAAGCTCATATTTCATGTTTGTTTATTCTTCGCTGAGAGAGATAGACGAAAAAATCATATGGCTGGAGTCGCAGCACCGTCTATGGAATAACAACAGACAAGATCACGACAGCAAAGAATCATAAGCGATTAAGAGTATAAGAAGAAGGGATAATTTTTCTGTTTATTGGATTTTATAGACAGGGATATTTGGAGATTTTCTTTCAATCAAGTGGTTCAAAATGAAGGGATTCTGAGGAAAATTTACTGCATTTGACAAACTAGAGGGATTGTTTCTGACAGATTTACGACTTAGGAAGTCGAATTCAACAACAATATACACACACACACACACACACAC
>BMAW01072115.1:1200584-1224030 GCA_019974015.1 Nephila pilipes
TTTTTACCTTTATAACAAATTTATTATATTGTCAATAACCACTAAAACTATAGGTTGATTGATAGACTATACAAAATTAAGATACTTACTAAAATTACTTATACAAACAAATTTAAATTATTGGAAAATCAAAATGAAGTAATCATTTTAAATTCAATATTTTTGCAATAAATAAATAAACACATTAAAATCTGTAAATCCAAGACTATTATAATTCATAAAAAAATTGTTATAAAAATAAGTGCTTCCAAAACATTTCAAGGGTATTTAAAATAAAAACAACTAAGAGAAAACAAATTAAATAGTTGAAGAAATAACGAAAAAATAATTTAATATTTATTCAAATGAAACAAAAATTTACTTAAAACTCAAATGATTTAAAATTAAAAAACCTAAAAGGTAAAAACTCAAAACAAAATATATAAGAATCAAACAATTTCAATTTAAATCAAAGAAAAGTAATTCAAATATCAAAATTTAGAAAAATGAAAATAATGTAATTAATACTGTTCCATAATTTGGAATGGAATAATGTGAGTTTCTACCAGTGAATACAGATCTAACCATAAAACTTCAATGAATTATATTGCAAAAATAATGGTAACAAACCAAAAATCAGAAACTGAACCACAGAACACACACACACACACACACACACACACAAAAACACACACACACATATATATATAATACTGGTGTTCAAAATTAATAGAATTTTCCGATTTGGGTGATTATCTCTAGAACTATTGGACTAATTTTATTTAAATTTGGTCCTTAAATAGGGTTAATATAATACAAAAAACAACCATTCAACAGTAATAATATATGCTCATGATCGTGTGTAACACTCATCGGAGTCGCAAGGTATGAAACAGAAGTTGCAGCATAGAACCAAAAAATGGGTTATGGTCCCCTTTTACAGATGTACAGTCCTCATATCATAATTTTATGCTGGAAATAAGGGAGTTTACGAGTTCATATGGCAAATGCTCCCACTCGTTCTTAAATGACTTTTATATGTCTTGGATAGTTCTCGGAAGAGAATTGAGAATTGCAATCGCCCTCCCCAGTGCGTCCCAGGCATGCTCTATAGGAATGATGTCTGGATATTTGGCTGGCTAATACATCCAGGGAATATCCTCACATTCCAGAAATGCGTTGTCCAGATGAGCTCTATGTGGCCTCGAGTTGTCATCCATTAAAAGAAAATCAGTACCAAATGCACCCCTAAAAAGGCGGATATAGTGTTCTAAGACCTCATCCCTATACGCTTGCGAATCTTTATTTCGGAGCATAATTTACATTTCGTTCACTTCTTTTTGTGAAACTCGAACAAATATGCAAATTCTCTTAATTTTTATCACCAGTATATATATATATATATATATATATATATATATATATATATATCTTTAAGACGTTTCATTATTATCAAGCTATATATACAACCGTTGTCGTAATTATCAGAACAACATATATTTTATTTTAACTAAATATATATACTGGAATATATTAGTTAAATGAAAATAATTTTCATCAAGTGTAATTACATGTATGTGTGTGGAAAATATTTTTAAACTTTTATAATTTTTCTTCTTTTTTGAAACAAAAATGTTGTCACAAATAATTTTTATCAAGTTTATAATCATAAGGACAGTTAAGACCTATCATAATTTCTTACAGTTTATTCTTTGAGTTAATATATTGTGGGGCTTCCGTTCATAATGGGACAAAGATCCATTTTGTTTGGTATAATTTCAATAAGTTTTTCAAATTATAAAGGATCAATACCATTTAGTGCTCCATGTTATCATCAAGCTTATCAAATGCATTATAATGCTCCCCATTTACAAATACCTTTCTAACGAGATATATCCAAATACTTTCTGTAATGCTTCAGTCTGGAGTTTGATGTATCTCTCTATCAAACATTTTTACTGCTTTAAAATATACAAGAAGCTCCATTTAGTTTTAAAATAAAAGTATTTTCCCTTATGGGGGATCAATATGCTGGAGATAACCGTGAAAACTTTGTAGATACTTCTCAGTATTCATTATTCATATTAGTAGGCACAGTTATTAAATCCTGTTTCCATTTCCTGAAACTAATCCCCAGAACATCAAAGATCCTTCTTCAAAATCCCTGTATCCTCTGATGTATTTCTCATTTCTGAAATTGTACCAATTAGTTAAAACCAAATGATCCATCAATATTGAAATATTTCTCAATCGAAGGTATAAAATATTTTTCAGTCCTCAATGTCCTTAGCCCAGTTTCTCTGTTTATTATTTTAATTATTGGTTAATGATGTTTTATGATTCATTTTTACATATTTTGTGAAAAATCAATTATTTAAAGCACGAGTATTTATTAATCGCGATATTTGTTCTCTAATATTTAGAAAGATTTCACTAGCAGACATGTTTCGCTGAGCAGCAAGATAAAGATGCTTTCGTTCTCTATGAGTCAGCTTCCATTTTGTTCCACATCTCTTCTGTATCTAACCATCGATTCCACGTTTGACCTGAATCTCTACAGCAGCCTTAGGACTCGAATTTTTTTAGCCAGATGGCGAATTAATATTCCACGTAAAAGCCATAATTCTCGCAGTTCAGTTCTTGTAAGTGTTGTTTTAAACTTTAGTTTATGTTCGTTCGAGAGAATTTCGGAGATCGAATCAAATTCCTGTTGGATCAGCTCTTAAGAAATATGTATATCAGTCTGCTGTTATTCGCTCATAAGTTAAAGGAAACAAAAAAAAAATCATAATTATCCTTTTAATTATGAACATCTAAAAAAATAGGGAAAGCATGTATTGTTTTTTTTTATTAAATTTATTTTTATATTTTGAAATTTAATATTTTAGAATTTTAGAATCAATACATTAAGTATGTTTTATATGCTCTCATTCTCAAGGATTTTTAACTCAGTTTTAAAAACAAACAAACAAACTGTTATTATAAATATATGAGAGAAACAGGGTAAATACATATGTTATATATATATATATATATATATATATATATATATAATATTTTTGACACCTAAATTCTGCAAGACTCCTTTAAATGTTTTCTCTGCAATTGATGGTCATAATAAAAGGAAATTTTTAATATTTATAATAGATTTATTTTTCTTACGAAAACTTTATATACTTAGAGGTTAACTTAGTTCTAAAGGAAAATACAGGTGTTAAAATAGGAAATAAAGGCAAATAAAAGTTGTACCGTCAGTTGGTCCTAGTAGTAAAATTCTTGCTAATATATTTTTAATCTTCTACTAACAAAATTTTACAGGTAATAACAACTTTATATTGCTTAGATATAGTGATGACTCAATGACTTTTCAAAATAGTTGCAACCAAGATGTTAAAACTTATTTATAATTTTACCATTTTATTTCAATTTATCATAAACTAATTTTAATATTCTTGAAATTAAGTTTAGACATTTATTTAAAAATGGTAATAATTAATTTTTATAGTATTACTTGTAATATTTATGATAAAAGGAAAACAAATGGTATTTTCTAATTGTTAAGAAGATACTTTTTTAGAGAAATAACTTGAGTATATGGAATCTTACGAATATTATATATAACTACATATATCTTATATAATAACGATTAATTAATAGTTTTTATATATTCATGAAAATTTCATTAATTGTCTGAATATTTACCTTGAAGCTAATTATGCTATTAATTTTAGAAAAAAAAATGAAGTATAAAAATTATTAAGTAGAATAATTTATTTCTGTTAATTACTTATGAATTTTTTTAAAAAGGTTTAATTTTCTTTCTCCGCTATTCACAATTTTAGTTTTGAATGAGTACTATGTGTTTTCTGAGTAATATTTTAATTATTTTCTATTTCTTGTATTATCTTTTTGTCGTTATGATATAAGTTTGCTTAATATTTATATCTTTTTCTTAAATAATATTTTGTATAAATTATTTGTGTGTGTGTGGAATTTTGTTAATCTGTTATTAGTTTG
The DNA here is from genome assembly GCA_019974015.1 of Nephila pilipes. Lineage (NCBI taxonomy): Eukaryota > Metazoa > Arthropoda > Arachnida > Araneae > Nephilidae > Nephila > Nephila pilipes. The sequence goes on from BMAW01072115.1 coordinate 1,204,581, forward strand.
TGTTTTTGATTATTATTACTATTTGTATTATTAGTTTTTATTTTTCTATTAAAAGTAATAGAAGACGAAAATGGTTGGATCATTAATAATGATATAACATTATCACAATTCATAACCTGGGACAGAAATAAATGCCTTTTTTCTAATTTTTCAATTTTTCATATTGTTTACTATAATTTCCTTTACAGTATTTATATTTAATGTGTTTATTTTTATCGTTTTATTCTAAACTTTACTTTCTTAGCATTTAATTTAGTTTTTTACATTATTTACAATAATATTTTTTGTTTATTTTCTTTGAACTTGATTTACAACTATAATTTTATTAGCTTTTTTGATTACTATTAATTTTACTTATTAATACTTTTCTTAATAGTTTATTATTATTATATATATATATATATATATATATATATATATATATATATATATATTAGATCAACTGGAAAGTTCTGTCTGTTGGTGATGTGAAATAAAATAATACATTTTTCATACATTCATTGATATTTACTGTACAATATACTTTCCGTCGTTCCTAGGATTGGTCTATAAACATTTCTGATGGGTGCCTCATAAATTAAATGAGAATTTTCCTGATGGGTGCCTCGTAAATTAAACGAGAATTTTGCTTAATCGAATCGTCATACGCACATCTGTAATTGCTCGGAATGAAAACTAACCCCTTTTGAACCGGATAATAACTGGTAATGAAGAATGGATTATTTTCGAATACATCATAAGAAAAAGAGCACACTTGCTGCATCTATCTGTTGACTATCTGTCCCCTTAACTTTTAAATCTAGATTGAGCCTGAATAAGAGAACGCTGTGCACATGGAGGTACATCCAAGAACCACAACATTTCAAGCTTTTTAAACCTAACAAAAAGTTCAATTCGAGGATATAATGTCAGCAAATGGATACTTTATAACAAAGCACAGAAGAAAAGGGGCCGACGATGTTCAATATGAAGCCTTTTATACTGCATCGTGATAAGTCCGAACCACATGCTTATTTGCCGAATCGTCAACGAAGCATAGAGCTAAGCTGGGAATTTCTGTAGCATCCACCATCCACCTCAAACCTAGCACTTCTTACTTATCACTTGTATAACCCTATGAAAAATTTTTTGAAAGGAAAATAATTCAAAGTTGAAAATGAAGCATACGTTAACCTTGCACTACTTGAGTTCTTCATCTCTAACGACAAGGAACTTTTAAAAAATGTTTTTTTGTAAAATACCATCACGCTGACAAGATTTCATAAGTAACGACAGGGAATATATTGTATAACAAATATTAATAAATGTATGGAAAATGTATTATTTTCTTTCACTTCTTAAACGAACAGAACTTTCCAGTAGACCTAATATATATATATATGTGTGTGTGTGTGTGTGTGTGTTTGTGTATCAACAGAAATATAAGATTTATAACATAATTAATGCTTCGTTCGAAGTTATAAAAGTGTAAGTTAAGTTTAACTCGAGCATTGATTGAATTAAATAAACAATTGAAGTTTCAGCAACTAAGCAAGTGACTTACAACTAGCAGTTTTGCCGATAGATTATCTAAATAACTTAATATTCGTTCTTCACAACTTAATTGTTAAGCTGTTCATTTTTAATTTTAAGAAAACCAGCTTTTACTTAAAAAATAAATATATGATAAAACAAAATGAATTAATATATCTCAAATATTTTAACAAAATACAGAAAAAAAAGATGTTAGACATTTTACCTCTTAACACGTTCTAATATTCTCGTTGTAAAAAAATTACAAAGGGTATTTACGCATCTTAGGACTATTTCGAGATCATTTTTTACTGTTTAAAGTGAAAAAAAAAATGATTTTTTAAGTATTTGATCAAATAACATATTCTCTAGACTACATGCATGAATCCTGATTTCCATGATAGAAAGATCTTTTGTAAAAATGTTTGGATATTACTTGCCATTACTCTTCCATTATTTTGCAGAATGCATCAAACATACCGGGCTTCCACTTAGAACATTTTTAGTAGACGAAATGCTCAATATTGTATAGTTGAAATTTTAGGAGACTTTACAGGTATATATTGTAAAAGTAAACATTAAATACTAGTGTCCGATTTCATTTTTTTCAGAGATGGCATGAGTAGTAGTCTTTCCTGAAGTATAACTTGGCGCAGTTTCCTTTTTTGGAATCAGTGGGTTAAAGTAATGGCATTTGTTTCGTATATGTATTGGACGTAAAACATGCACCTGATAGAACGATGAATTTATTTTGACATTGTTTCCCTTTTTATTTTTCATTTTCTGTTATAAGAAAATCCTTCGAAAATTATAAAGCCTTTATTGAAATTCTCTGTATTCTCAGGAGATGGTTTGGATAACTTTTTTCCAAATTTTTGACACTAAATAGACCCTTTTTTGTTCCTGATATTTTCATAACCCAATGCTTCATTAAAGGTCACATTTTATTTCAATTAATCATCTGTTGAATGGTTTTCATACAGGGCTCTACATGCCTTGGTAAAAGACGGTGAGTTTCAAGTTATTACGTCATTTTTAAATTGAAAATCTTGGTTTATTATTTTGCTTATTGCTGATACAGATGTTTTCAATATGCATCAGTGAATTGTTTTACATTATCTTTAACTTCATTTCAGAAACATTCAAAAATAATCCCCAACTTTTTAAGATACTCTGTTGGAGTCTTCTTTCTAATTTATGACATCAAAGTAACATAACATTTGGTAGAAGGAATGATTAACAACTTTATCTTATCCGTAAAAATAACGTTGTTTGTTTCGCACTCAAAATATTTTTTAATATGTTTTATCACGTTCTTTAATCACGGAATCAGAGCATTTCTCTTTAGAAAGTGCAAAAACATATATTTCAATTGTTTGAAGCTGCTATTTCGAAAGAAGAATAAATTTGAAATTATCAAAAGATAATTTAAATTCCAAATAAACAAATATGTTGCCAGAAATGTTTCCCACTAAAATATTTGTAATTTTTAATCCTTTATCGATATATTTCTAAAATGTGTAACATTTTCGGTACTTTGCGAAAACTCCTTATAATAGAGCAATAGAAATTTATGATAAGATGTATCTATAATTACATATTTTAGGGAAGATACTATATAGAACATAAAAAGATTAAATGAATGTATGTAATAGTATTTTTAACTTACTCACTTAAAAATATCTTAAAAATAATATTATTGTTTTTTTTTCAAAGTAATTGATATTTTGATCATTACAAATTTAGCCTCTTTCTTTTATGTACTTATTGATCTTATATAAATTTTTTTGCATAAAGACGCATCTTCCCAAATGAAACACACTTTATAAAACTGCTTTGAATAATACTCCATTAATGCTTATATGTTCATTCTATGTATTATAATTTTATATAATGTTGCGAATTCAATCGCTTGCAAATGTATAAATGATATAATTGTAACAATATATATATATATTTACATTTAAAAAACCTAAAGCGTTTATTTGAAGTTCACATAATAGATTTTAAGAATAAATATTTTTAAGCTAGTTTGATAATAGGCAAATAATATAAAAAGATACTTTAGTTCAGTGAACGTAAAATAATTTTTAAATGTACGATTACTGAAATAGCTGAAATAGTTAAGTAATAAAATGTATAAGGTTAGGAAGGATATTTTAACATTGACACAAATGATGTCATGAATTAAAGTTAGGTTTTATATGGATACTTGTTAGAACAAAAGAAATTTGATAGACTTACGTAATTGAAACAATATTAATAAAATTTGATCATGCATGTTTTATAGATCATCCATTTGTTCTGGTGGATAAATTCGTTCAGTAATATCTGAGATCATATATTTCTTTAGATTTAAATTTTCAGAATTGCAAGTCTGGAGAAATTCCATGTATTATAAATCCAATCGGAAGAATAAGCATTCATAAACTACTTTTCAGAAAGAAGTTCTTATTTTATAATTTAAAAATTATTTTATGTAGAGCAATAAAAATCCATGAAAGAAAAATCCATTAAAAAAGCTCTATTTAGATTTATTTTTATTGATTTCCATTTCTACTTTTCTGAATGTTTGATGGTCTGTAATACTAAACATCTTAAATAAAGAACGGACAGGATCCTACTATTTCACAACAATTTATTTGTGGCTTTGTTTTTACCAATCCGTTATGAAATAAAAATAAATTTTGCATTGCAGGATAACAAAAATGATAAAAATTCTTCTTAGTCGAGGTTTAATTTTCAATTCTTTACAATTTTTGAAATATATATATATATATATATATATATATATATATATATAATTTTGTTGATCTTGTATTCTTAGTTAAGTTCTATAAACCTGTTAAAAAATGGTGAGGTATTATGAAAACTCGTTTCAAGTAAGGTATTTAGAGAACACTTCCCCTCATAGAAAAAAAGAACGATATGTTGATATAAGACTCTTGAAACACACAAAAAAGTGTTGCTTCCACTTAGAAATTTTTAGAGTTTTCCGCCTTTTTCGAAGAGGTTTTTATGATATCCGTGTGAAAGAGAACACCTTTTAGTTTCCTTTTTTACCATATCTTTCTTTGAATTCAAACACGTTCATCTGTTTTTATTTATTTTTACAAAGCTTTTATACAGTGTACCTCTTACAATAAATTCTGGTAGGGGATGTTTCATATTTATATATGCATTGAAAAATGTAATTGCAGTAACATAATTACTATTATGACAGATTAAATCAATTAAAATATGTAAAATAATAAAAATGTAAGCGGAGATTTAAATATTCTAAAACATTAGTTTGTTATTTGAATTCATTTTTAAATTATTATGCTACTCAATACTTGTTTAAAGAAGAGGAAGTGAAATATATATGTAATTCTATAATTTGAATAAAATATATATGTTTTTATTGTTAGAGATATTCAGTAGTCACATGAAAATTTAATATATTTTTTCTCTTGAAATTCTTGTATGTAATACATTATTTATTGATGTATTACATATTAAAATGTAAACATATACTAAAACAATAATACAAGACATGAGATGAACATATAGATGAAAAATTTCCCCATAAGAGTGTGTTTTTATTAGAAATCATTAATGTATTTATGTTAGCGGAAGACAAAGATAATAAATAATTTCTAATGGGAAATGATATTCTGTAAAATTTAAAAGAAATGTATTTTGTAAGATGTACTTATCTAAAAAAAAACTCTTTTTTAGACATTGATAATAGGGAATATTGTTTATTAAACGAAGTATCTCACAAATTCATTTATCAATACAATATTACATTATTTAAGAACTATAAGTAATAGCTTAAGGAAATCTTTATTTGTTCTTTAGTAGATCAGAGTTTATTATTTGTGCGTATTTCAAACATATATACAGTAAAGATTAGTTAAATAAGAAATATTTTTCTTGATCTCCGTTTAACTAAGTAGATGAATTCCAATATTTTTTTTTAAATTTCAAATGCACAATCTGAAAATTTCAATAAAAACGAATATTTATTTCATCCATGATTTTTGTAAAATTATATTATTTACTGATATTTTCTGACAGCTCTGGCCGTCTGGGGGGGGGGTGAATTGGTAAATAAACTGTGGACAGTCAACTAAATCTTAATTACATCTTATTAGCACCAGTGACAAAAGGCATTTGGTTCTGCATAATAAAAATGGAAAATGCAATAAAATAACCTTAAGCGCATTTCCATTGTTCATAAAGTAGGCATCTTTATCTTCTGTAAAAATGGTCTATATTCGATTTGTTCAATAAAATGATGATTTTCCTTAAGTTTGTTTTATTTTGCTTCATTTTCCTCGGACTGGCTCTGGTTCCAATTAATTCGACTTAGCTAGATTTTACTATACCTGCATAGGATAAAATTTTTAAATTTTAATTAATTATTCCAGTCTAGAGAGTTCGCTCACTTATAATGAACGATTGAATATGATTTTACTGGACTAAGCATAACTTACAAAGAGAGAAAAGCATATTTAGCAAATAAAAAAAATACTATATGCTACATTTACTGAGCATTTCATATAGTAAAATATAAACCAAACTTGAGTTCATAAGCATTTCATTGCATTTTTCTATTTCATATTCATTCTTATTTATTTATAGTAATGAATCACTGGAAGATAATAATTATTATAATATTTTAAGTATATTATTTCTTGTGCTTATATAAAATGTACTTTCTCAAAAAAAATTTCATGTCTTCAATAAAACGAAACTACAAAATTTTTTTAAAATGTTTTTAAACACTTTTTTTATGTTATGAGGTGATGATGTGAGGGTTCTTTTCAAATGCATTTCTTTCGTATGTAAATTTTTAACTACTTTACTATGTATTAATTCCAACACTAAAAAACGTAAATAACTAGGGTGAATCTCACATATTTAGAGTTAAATTAAAATAAGAAAGCCTTTCGGTGATTCAGTGAAATATTCCAAAGGGTTTCTTCTGAAAGCCTATAGTTGAGAACATTTCCAGGTGCACCACAGATGTTTATACTTTACATAAAATTACAATCTTTATCGTAAAAGTAGATTTACAAGTTGCCTCATGATTAATGGATTCTTTTCAGTATAAGTGTGCTTCAGTTTTACTTGGTGTCAGTCACTAGTCACGAGCTCGAATAGATGAAACCTTTCCATCGAAAAGTGGATAAAGTAAAAGTTAGTTTTAGCTTCCTTTTATGAAGCTGTGTACAAGAATGGTTTACACTGTACCCGTTTTTGATGACTGAGGGGTTGCCAAGGTAACTTGGTGTTATCATTGTGTGTGCTTCCAAACATTAAAAGGCACCAAAACAAATTGGGAACTGATTTTATTATAACCATTGATGAGATACAGTTTTATCATAATACACCAGAAACCAAGCAAGAATGAAAGTATAGGGTTGATTTGGCTGAATATGTGAAGGCGAAGGTGAAAACGGTCTTATCAGCCGAAAATGTACTGTAACATATTTTTAGGAGGCAAACAGTGTCATATTACAAAACTCCTTTGAAAAGGAAAAATAATCAAAAGCAATCTTACAGTGAATTATTGGGTTGGCAACTAAGTAATTGCGGTTTTCACTCATAGATGGCTTCAGTTGAATTTTTAGGTTTGCAGACGTAGTACAAATGTAAAACACATTTTGTTATTTGATAGTTGGCAATTCAGCTGTCAATCAGTAAAAAAAGTTTTTTGATCGGTTGCGTAGTTTTCGCTTAGCCTTCGTTGAAGAATGGAAAATCAAAAGGAACATTTTCGTCATATTTTGCTTTTTTATTTCCGCAAAGGGAAAAACGCATCGCAAGCTCATAAAAAGTTTTGTGATGTTTATGGTGACGAAGCCTTAAAAGAACGGCAGTGTCAAAATTGGTTTGCCAAATTTCGTTCTGGTGATTTTTCACGCAAAGATGAAAAACGCTCTGGTTGTCCAGTTGAAGTTGATGACGCCCAAATCAAAGCAATAATCGATTCGGATCGTCACAATACAACACGTGAGATTACAGAGAAGCTTCATGTATCACATACATGCATTGAAAGTCACTTAAAACAACTTGGCTATGTTCAAAAACTCGATATATGGGTTCCTCACGAACTGAAAGAAACGCATTTAATGCAACGCATTAACAGCTGCGATTTGCTAAAGAAACGTAATGAAAATGATCCATTTTTAAAACGACTGATAACTGGCGATGAAAAATGGGTTGTTTACAACAATATCAAGCGGAAAAGATCGTGGAGCAGGCCAGGTGAACTCACTCAAACAACATCAAAAGCTGATATTCATCAAAAGAAGGTTTTGTTATCAGTTTGGTGGGATTACAAAAGAATTGTCAATTTTGAACTCTTACCACCCAACCGAACGATCAATTCTGATGTCTACATTGAACAACTAATGAAATTAAACAATGCAGTTGAAAAAAAGCGGCTCGAATTGACAAATCGAAAAGGTGTTGTATTCCATCATGACAATACAAGGCCACGCACATCTTTGGTCACTCGGCAAAAATTATTGGAGCTTGGTTGGGATGTTTTGCCACATCCACCATATAGTCCTGATCTTGCACCATATGACTACTTTTTATTTCGATCTTTACAAAACTCCTTGAATGGTAAAAATTTCAATAATGATGATGATGTCAAATCGTACCTGATTCAGTTATTTGCTAATAAAAACCAGAAATTTTATAAACGTGGGATTATGATGCTGCCTGAAAGATGGCAAAAGTCATTGATCAAAAGGGGCAATACATTACAGAATAAAGTTATTTAGTTCCATGAAAAAATTGTCTTTGATTTTCTAAAAAAAATCCGCAATTACTTAGTTGCCAACCCAATACCTTCATTCTCATTTTCCGTTCCTGACATGGGTACTTTTTGAACCACTCTCGTATACTTAAATTTTCTTATTACCTTGAAATTTTAAAAATGCAGTGATCCTTCTGCTACTGTAAAACTTCTTATATAAAGGAGGAGGTTTATAAATGATATTAAATGAAATTTAATTTTTGAAATTGATCCCGTCAAATTTGAAGAATACGTTCTACTTTATTGTGCATTACTGTACTATGCATCTACTATACTATGCATCTAGTAAGAATACTGTGCATTTCTGACGTAATAATTAAATATAGAATGGAAAAATGTACTTAATGGAAAAATGTACATAAGGGGGAAATGTACATTTAATAATAGCAGTAAGATTTTTAAGGACATAAAGCCATACACAATGATAGTTTAAAAGGAATAGTTTCATACATATAATCTTACTAAAAGATATAACTACAAACAAAAATGTTATATATTTTAAAGTTATTAACTCTTAATTAAAACTCTCAATAAGTATGGTACAAAGTAAACGAACAAAGTGAAAAAGAAGATCCTGTACCTCAAAACAGAAAATCTTCTTCATTTAAGACAACATTTATAAGTTTCTCGCAATTTAAAGTGCTTGAAAGGAAAAAAGACGGGAAAACAAGCAATAGATTTAAATTATGATGAATGCTATCATATCATATCTTTTCATACAAGTAACATGAATATCTAAATCTATGTTCATATTGCTTGATAACTTCCCAATAAGGTGCCACATGAGTTGATTGATTGATTGGTCTTATTAACGTCGCACTTAAAACAACAAGAAGGCTATTGGAGACGGACCTCGTAATTTCGAGCCTAGGTCTACTGACGAGGACGACACTTGAGCTGGCTCCTCTTTTTCCTAATTTTGAACTAATTTTCAACGGGGGAACTTTGAGCTTCAACATATTTAATGTGCATCAGTCACGTCTACAAAGCGGTTCTTCAGTGGCATCAAGGCTCGAACCCACGACGTGACGAAAACCGATGGCCGCAATTCCGCGACCGATAGGCCGAAGCCACATGAGTACAAATGGCGACGGAACTCACAGTTTTAATTAGTTAAGTAACAAAGATGAAACCTGAAATGGTACACCAATCTCCACATTTGCACTTCACTCCGAAGTAGTGCCTTTGAGCCTCGACTAAATGGATCAGTCCCGCAACATGATGGGTCTTCAGTGAAATTGGAATTCGAACCCACAAATCGAAGGAAAATGCATCGGCCATTTACTTATTAACATGAACAATCGACTGTCGCTGTCGTGAAGCCATGACCGGAGAAAAATTATTTGTTCTATAAATTTAATTGTTAGGGTGTTTTAGACTATAATACACAGTTAATTACATAAAATCTACATCTAATTTTCACTGTGTTTCATTAAAAGTCATTTCATTTCTTATCTAGAATTTATAAGTATAAAGGCATGACAAATTTCATTTTGAGACTGCAATACTTCGTTCCAAAAATTATCTCAAATGATCAAATAATAGTAAATACTTAATTTTAGCAAGAAAAAAGTGCATTTGAATGAAAAAAACATATCAAATCTTTTAGGAATTTTCAAGGTATACAAGCTTTTACTATTTTTTATTTGTATTTCTTTCCTAATTAAATAATAAATTTAGTTATTAAAACAAAATTTAAATTGAAGGAACTTGAAGTCATTGTAAGAAATATTCTAACAAAACACAATTTTAAATCAATTCTTTGGATAATTTAATATAAATAGAAACAGATTAGGGTTTTTTCTTCTGATTTTAGGGTAATATCAGATTAGGTTTTTTGCAGAGAAAAAATATTAATATTTAATATATATAAATATGTTTTATTTACTCAGAATTACATATTTTTAATTTAATATGTGGTAATTGAGAGAGGTCTGAACAAAAACTCCTGAAAAGTAATTAAAATTTATTTTATAATCTGGTAAACATAAAGCAATACCAATGCTGTTCAACTCAATACATGCAACTATATATTTAAAAAATGAGCCAATTATTAAGAAATAAAAGTATAAGTAATGAAAGAAGTAATTTTTTTACTGGATTTATTAATTCTATTCCATAAGTATATATATTAAACTGATGATAGAATTTTGCAGTTTAACTAAATGAACAATTTTCAAATCTTCCATGAGTAAAAAAATGTCTACATGAGAGATAATTTATGAAAATAAAATTTAATAACCACGGAATAACAATATTTTTAATTGCTAAGTTAAGCTGTGTATGTCTCATGGTGATTCTATCTAATATCAAACTAATCAATAAAGCAAAATTCAATAAAGAAAAAAAAAATACGTTGGAAGTTTAAAGTCATAGAACGCGACTTTTTATCAACTGTTTCTTAGTTTATAAAAAAATATACCTTAAATCTTAACATAAGCCTCAATTCTTCCTCTTTTTTATAAAATTTCCACAAATGAATATTAAGAAAAAAAAAAAAAAAACAAATATTGCAGTGTTTTTTTACTTTCCTACATGCTTTGATATTTAAAATATAAAAAAAGTAATTTAATATACTTTTAGCTGAATAATAAAACAAAAAATTGGAAATCTTAATTAAAATTCCAGCTCAGTTTAAAAATATTGCAGAGGTTTATTATTATTTTTTAATATTAATAAAGGTATTTCGTAAATAAAACTTTGACATACTTGTAATATCAAAATAAGATGGAATTAAGCCCTCCTTTTCTGTTTGACTAAAATAATAATTTTTGTTCGTATTTTAAAGTTATAAAAACTTTAAAATACGAACACAAAGACCTAGTGCTCACTTTGTAGGAAAAAATAATAACAAAAGCATGGAGCCACAGTCCCTGAGAGAAATATAGTTTTTTCTTTTTATATTCTTTCTATCTTTGTTTGTTCTCTTAGTTATTCTCGCAAGTATTTACTTTACATTTTCTTGTCCGTTTTTAGGGACGAAAAATTTTAATCACGTTTTACTTCACGCGGGATGGCAAAATAGTTTTGCTTCTTAATCTAGGGAAAAGAGCTTTTTACAATTTAAATGATAAAAAGAAACACTTTCAAATATTTTTTAATTGTTTTCTTGATTCTGAATGCAGTGGATTATTCATTCCTGTTCCTTTAGAAATTTTTTATAGGTTTTTGAAAGGCGCTTTTAAAGAAAGAGCTTTAAAAATGTGAAAAAGTTTCTTAAATATTAATGTCCTAAAAGCTGCGTTTTTGAAAAAGAAAAGAAAAGAATAATTATTTCTTACACTCCATGACTTTGAAAGATGAAGATGTTGCATGTAACTTAAAATGTCAGAAATCCTATTGCTAATTGACTTTGCATTGTTATGAAGACATGGTAAAAAATTTGGTTTTTTAAAAACCTCTTTCTATTCGAATAATACAGCTAATATTTATGAAACAAATTATTCATTAATACATGTGAATGTCAAAATTCATTTTTCTGGGTCATTTCCACTTCATATTAAATAAGAATGGTAATTAATTTCAAAATTTTTATCGCATTTTAACACCGCTTTAGAGTATTCAAAAATGTTTTATAAAATGGCAATAAAATTGTTTGAGAGATACATTATTTCCCTTTCATGATTCTATACCCAAGATCTAAAACCGGAGTAGAGAATAACGTTATGTTTCTGATATTTTAGAATTGGAATATGTTTAAATAGTTATTTAGTAAGGAATGTAGTCCAGATACAAATATCGTGTAAAAAACGTAACGACTAAAGATAATGTTAAATATTGAAGATAACTCTTTCTATATTAAACCGATCAATTTCTATCATTAATTTTAAGATATATCTCATGTATTTTAATTACGGTATTTGATTCTTACTTAATTCTCAAATAATTAAATTTATTTAGATCATAACTTTTGCAGACTTGTAGCAACTGAGTTTTTGTAACAAAAAGAAAGATATGTTACTTGATTGGCCCTAATCTGCCCATTTTACTATAAATGTGTAAAACAAATTTAGTATTTCTTAATTGTCTGTGTTTCAAATGAATCTGAAAAAAATTACACCTGGATACTGATATACGCAGTATGGTTTGGTGTATTTTGTCGTTTTATTGTGCAATATGGCTCCTAGTAAGCTCGGACTTATTGCAGAAGAGATAAGGATGCATTCAAAATACTCAGTGATTAATCTGATGAAGAAAGTAATGAGACAGATGATTCTAATCACTTATGCATTGAAGAGTATAACGGGAAGACAAGTATTTCCAAAACAGAAGAAAAAACAATGCCATTACCATCTTTCCTTGTTAATCGTGACAATGATGATGATGAAATTTTCCTCCATCTACATAAACGAGCGGCATGTACTACTACATAGTTCTAATTTATTATTATTTGATACCTATTTTATTTATTCGTCGCATAACACAGAATTTCTTTTTTTCATTATTCGGTTTTCGACCAGATATCACAATTGTTTCATGTGTGCCTAAAAACAATAATTTATTCTCATTTCAACTATAACCACAAGATTAAAAATTCAAGAGATAAGGAAAAGAAACCAGATGTATAGTTGAATTGGTTATTTTAAAAACCATATGAGTCGAGTTTTTTCCAAACATACCTTTTTATAACGAACGCGCCATTAAAATTAGACCCACAATCTTAGTAAAAATTATGCAAGTCATTTCATTCTTTCCTGTTTAAACAATACAGTGCAATCTTCATTCATCGTATAAAGAACATAAATCACTTATTTAAGTGATTCTTGCATGCATCAGTTCAAAATCTTTGCAAGAAAAAAGGTAATGCGGCTACCATAACATTCGATTTTATACAAAATCTACCACGGTCACACATGCCAATAAAAAGCATGTTTTTTTATTTACAAAACTGTAGGTTAATTGTTTTGGAGCAACAGGCAATAGGGTCATTTTACTCCTATTATTAGAATGCTACCAACAAATAAGTGATAGTTGCTCTGCATTGTTGCATTATATCGAAAATAATATTGGACCACATGTAACACATTTATATCTGTATTCCAGTGATTGCCCTGGGCAAAACAGAAGCAATATGCTGTTAAGATTTATGTTGGCTTTGACTGACTCCAAACGATTCAAATAAAACAATGAGTCAGAATTTTTTTTCCGTTCGTAGTTCATCACTGAAGTCATAAGAAATCTGCGAGAAAACATTATGGTATCCACATGCCAAAAGAATACATTGATTTAGTTTTAAACACCAGTTCAGGATTTACAGTCATAGAACTGAAAACTAAAGATGTTTTGGAATTTTAGAAATGGTGGGGCCATCTTTATATAAAAATACTTATCAAGAAAATCTCAAGGGATAAGTGTTCCAAAAGAACAAAAAAGAACATTTGCACCTTAGATATACAGACGTTTTCATTACGATTCAGATAAAAAAGGCGCCTTCATAGCAGAGGAGTTTATTGATGGAATGAGACTCATTTATGTTGATGAAAAAAAAATCAATTCCTGTGTTACTTCCATTAACCAAAGCTTATGTATCAAAAGTGTCAACTAACAGTACAAAATTAGTTCAAGCGAGTTCAGGATATCATTCTGAAAGAGCTTCTGCTATTCTATTGATACATATTTGAATGGCCAACTGCAGAAGTTGAAGATAATCCAAATGAGAATTATGAGAAATATGATTGTATACCTTAATGATAAAGTTCAAGAAAATGATATTGTTTGAGCAATATCTTCCTTAATTTTGGATAAAACATAATAAATATGACTGTTTTGTTTTATTTAAAACTACTTTCTATTTCTTGCTAAAACAACATTAGTCAAAGAGAGTGTTTTAGGTTTTTAAAAAAAATCATTGCACATAAATAATAAAAATTATATACTTTTAATGAACTTTATGGTCAAAACACTTATTAAGCTCAAAGAAGTCCTTGAAAATTAGCGTATTTGCTTATTTCACAGTTTTTATTGATTCTTGAAAAGTTCTGATTGTGTAACTAATATAGTTTTTGAAATGGCCAATTCCTTTTTATATTGCACATTGAAACTAAAGGAGGAGTAATTACTACCGATAAATTATCTTCCCGAATATATGCAAAAGGTAAACTTGGAGATGATCTGTGAGTTTATTCTGCAATACAACTGGCTGACTTCTATAAATGCCTTTGATATTTTTGTATGCTTATAAATCCTTACGATTGAAACAAATTTTACAAAAGATACTATTTCTTAAAGGACCTTAAGAAATAGCTGGTTAAATTTCACAATAATATTAGGACTAAAAATTGTTCCAGTAACAATAGAAAGAAACTGACAGTTACAGCAGGTAAATGACCATAAAATATCATAACATCTAAATGTTGAGGGTACAAAGAATGCAGTCCAAGGAGAGATTGACAGAAGAGAATGAAGTATGGTTATGTTTATCTTTTCTTTGTTAAGAGCATATATATGTATTATGTAAATCTTGAAAGGTCATTTAAAAAGACATATTGAGAACAATGAATACAAAGCATAATAACTTTGTAATTAAAAGTGCTATTAGCTCCAAAGCCTTTGATTCCTTAAGACCGCTTACGTTATCAATATACTAGACGAGGGAAAGAGGGATATAGAAGCAAGAATAGAGGTGGAATTAGAGTTATAAAAGATTTGCAGTCGTTATCAATAAAAATAAAAATAAATGAAATAATATCATATAAAATATTTGTTGCAACCTAGATAAAATATAAACCAAACAGGGTGTAACAAATCAATACAAGCAAAACCTAACTTTTTCAACAGGTTATAAGTTTAATATATATCAAGGTATTATGCTGGATAAGACTTTTAATAACATCAGTTCTGATTGTTATTTGTTTTTCTTAAATTAGCTTATTTTAACACATTTCACTTATTTTTAAACTTCGGACAAGGATATGCTTACAACTTTTTAATTAATAGCAACAGTTCCTTTTATTCTATAAAATATTTTCGCTTTACCTTAGTGATCTATGTAGTTTACTTTTATCAATACTCATAGCGGTCCTTACTCTCGAGTGTCAATTAGCTCGCTTATACACTAACACTGAGGATTTGTGTGAGTGATATTTTACACTCGACCCTTACAAGACACCTTGTACAGGCGGGAGTTAAACATTGCAGATAATATACGTCCCTAGACGATGACACTGAGATGTGTAAGTGGTGTCATTTGAAAAGTAGTGTGAAAGAATTAAATGCTATCATTTCATAGTAAATAGCTCTAAACCATCACTTTCAATGCATTCAGATTCACATAACAAACTTTTGCAATATTTATTATTATGTGATATTTTCAACAACTTAGTGTTTACTGTGCCTTTTCCCTATTTTTTTATTGGGATTTATACCACATTGTAAAATCGAAGGTCAGACCAAGTCGACGAGACCATAAATCCTCAAGAACTCACTAACAAATTAAAGTGTCGTAAGTAAGTCTTCTCTGTCAAAGACCGTGAAATTTAAAGGATGGTTGGTAGAGGCATGGAAAGAATTACAATTGTTGGTGCAGGTTAGAAAGGTCTTTTGCTTGCTTTCAAAAGCAAGACTCCTAATATGTCCACTAGCAATTCTACAGATGTTAGTTTAGACGCTTTTATATTTCTTAATGGTAAGAGCACGACCAGAAGCTTCCTTGTTATACAATAAGTGAGTCATAGTGATCATCCATACTTGCGGGTTAGAAACTTTTACTTTTTAATACATTTTAAGGAAGGTAAGATAAAAAAAATTAAACCTGATAGAATAGGCACCTACCTTGGCCAGAATATCAGCCATTTAATTACCTTTATCTAAATTAGGGTAACTAAGGATGCAAAGCTACATTAAACTGAATACCATGACAAGGGTAGTAGAAGCCCAATCTCTTGTTTAACATATGAATTTCGGAATCAAGTATCGTATTTTGTGAGTTTCTGGATGTCTTACAACGTTTAAACATATTTGCTACTTTTTAAATTTTTGTCCTGATGAGAAATAACTTGTATGCCCTTCTTCACTCAAATACTTACAACCCTGATGTTAAAGATGCGTATCTGTGTTAAATGGATTTGACAGACAAAATATAACGAAGTACGTATGGTTTTAGTGAGAGCAACGTATACAATGCTTTTAAAGTTAATAAGCAAATGTATGTAAAATTAATAGGGTGCTTTAAATTCCTGTATAATACAAGGAATCTAGACATTGTGAAGAAAAATTCGTTTGAAATTGAGAAATGATCAATGATTTTAGATTTACTTCGTTTAAATGTTACGAATGCATCCACTAACATTTGGTGCAGGATTTATTGTTAAAAATGTGCTTTATATGAAATATTCATAGCCTAGCAAAGTATAGTTTATTGAAGTAAAATTATTTGTCATTTCGAAACAGAGAATGTTGATTTTATTGGGATAAAAATAACTAAACTGAGATAAAATTTTAAAAAACGGTGAATTGTAAGACATCATTTAGGAAATATTCTAGCACCAATGTTATCTGCCTATCCATATATATAACGATTAATTTTTTCTTCATAAATCTGTTACAAGATAGCTTCAATATTGCATATTTCTTATATACGTACTTTTTTCCCTGTATGATTGGAAATGTGTCCATATAAAAAAATGAACTGTGTGACATTATGTATTAAGTTAAAAATGATAGCTTTATCAAAAATTTAGATTATTATTATTATAGTGAATGACACATAATACATGAAACGGCACTGATGATAGTTATATGAAATATTATATTAAAGAGAGGGAGCATTACTAATAATTATTTTCTCACTTCTGTAATGCTACTATGATTTTGAGAAGTAGGTAACTTCCATAAACTTAAATTATAAGGAATGATATAAAATAAATTAGATAAAAAATAAGTGCTTGACATTTTATCATAAGTAATAAAGAAAATCTTTCACTGGATTGGAAAAGAATTTTATTATAAATTACTTTGGTAATTTTTCAGAAGGTACACAAGAAATTATTTTCTTGAACTAATCATGAAGCTAATATAAAAGTATCAAAATGTTCATGATGTAAATTTATCTATTAAAAATTGACAGAGAATAATTTGTTTATATTTTCGAAGAAAAACAGCCCAATTAGAGAGAAAAAACTTAACAGAGTTACAATGCTTCAGAAATGCGATTGTATTAATCAACATGTAGTTTAAATGTCTAACTCTGAGTATCTTCTTAATTGAAAGTAGTATCAATCTTCCTCTTAAATAATGTAAGCAACTTTTTCAGTCTAAGATATTAAAGAATGAAATATTTTCATGCTTAAAGAAGGGTAAACGGGGAAAGTGAGAAGAACGGAGAGAAGTAGTAAAACAATTAACTTTGTAATCGTAAAATATATCTTATCCCCTATAGAATATTTCACATCTTTTTGAAATACATGTTTGTGATACACAACATTAAAAGTATGACTGAGTATAAAGTTTAAATATAAAATCATTAAAATTTTTGTTGTCAATTTCTAAAATTTTTATCATTCATTGAATTTCCTTTTATATAAATTTTTTTTAATTAAACATGAGAAATTGTTCTACAGGAACAAACACTCCCAGAACATCAGAATATCTCTAAAAATGAAACAAAATGCTTCTTTATACTTTGAAAATACAGTAATAGGAATTTATTTTGGGATAAATACTCTACATATTTTTTTTCCTTATTTGCATGCAAACGAGACAACGATGAGTTCCTCTGAAAACTAAAAATTGATCTTTTTTATTTACATAATATATTACATTCATTTTCCATTCCCAAGTAAGATGTTTTTTTTACCCCGATTCTATATTTTATTAATATATTTGTAGAGACCGAATTTTTGTAATGTTCTACGTTGAATGCTGAGGGCTTTTTAATGAAAGTAGAACATGGTTTCTTATAGACTTCATGTCTTGAAAATAGATAGAGACGTTTCAGATACTTACGTTTAAGCATAGTAAATAAATTAAAATATTTATAATTAAAAAAAAGAAAACTGAAGTAATGGAATGTAGAGTTATTACATTAAAAGACACAATTCAAAATATGCAATTAAATGCTGATATATCTAACTATAAGACATAAAAGTTTCTAACAGAATTTAATTTCATATTCAAGATGCAAAATCTGTTAAGAAATAATAAATGTTAATTTTTAAGATAAATTTCCTTTCTAAAAGGTTATTATTTGTATTTCCTTAATAATAAAGTTGTCTAAAAATAATTAAATTGCCAGCATTTTATACGAATTACAGAAGTTTTTTAAATTTTACTTGGTACCAAGTAGAAACCAACATGTTTGATTAAGAATACTATCCCCCTGTAGAAGATGCAGTTTCTCTGAATTTCTTGTTAATTTGAATCATTTAAAACTTCCTATTAAGTCACGAATGAAATATAAATAAATTTAATAACGCTAACTCCTCATTGTTTACTGTCTCGGAAAATGTGATTTAACAGGATTTCGTTATTTTGGCATGATTTCCCTTTTGATTCAAAGCCTGTGCAGTTTCGTTATTTATTATGAAACATGACTTTAGGAAACGCCACGTGTAATTATTCACGACTGAATAATGCTTAAGATAAAGAAACATACTTCTTCCTCACATGACCCGCAGTTTGTTAATTGATGCAGAAAATGCCAGTCTCACTAAGGAATTGCTTTCATCATTTTACAAAAGGGAAGTCTTAATTAACGGTTATTAATTCTATTCTGGGAATAAATGCAAGATTTCTCCAGGCATCTGACTAGCAATCTGTTCATGTCGACTTCTCGCAGTATTTAAATACCACAAGAGGATGAAAATAGAACTTTTCATGTGATCAACATATGGATTATTCCTGAGGGAGGAAGTTACTGCAAAAGCTCAAATCTGCAGTTTTCTCGCTTCCCCGAGTAGCAAGAATGCTATTTACCCAGTCTAAAACGAACGATTCGATATTTAATAATCCATGAATATTTTTGTGTTGTAGTTCTGTTCCTGAAAACTAGATCTTCTCTCCCCTCCCTTTGAAAATGCCTTTGAATATTTTTTGATTCCAAAGAAAATGAAGTTATTAAAATTCTTTGCTCTCTCTGTATATATTTATATATATATATATATATATATATATATATATATATAT
>BMAW01072132.1:0-34415 GCA_019974015.1 Nephila pilipes
AATTTATAGTGAAAAACAACTTCTATGAAATGAATGATTTTTTTTTTGTTAAATAAGCTAGATTATTAACTTAATTTATTCATAAAGAAACAGGAGAAGCATTATATTTGAATAAACCCTTTTTTCTTCGGCTATTCAGAATTGCGAATTAAGTCCTTCATTTAGCTTTCGATAACTCCAAAATGTCTTAGTTTTAATTTTCGGGACATTTTTACAATTTATACTTTTTCCTACCATCTATTATTCATGCTTCTTTTAAATTATATTTTTATGAACATTCCTTTCTTCTATTTCCTTATGGTTCTGTTGCTTGAATATTCCATTACATAAATCATTAATTTTGTTTCCAAATGTTCAAAAAGTAATTTTTAGAGTGAACCCTCGATATTCATTACCTAAATTCAAAATGTTTATGTTCGAAAATATTCAATTTGAATATTATGTTCTACAGAGAAGAAAAATAATTTATACCGTTATATTGTTTAAGTTCGAGGCAATGGCTGCAAAGAAATTATTCTATTTCATGTATTTGAAATCGTGTCATATTATAAAAATCATTCACATTTAGGTAAGTTAGTAAAATAAAAATTGAGATACATACTACTATCTGTAGTCTTGTCACAAGCAATGGGGAAAAGCAAAGATATTAGATGTTTTGCTTTTATTTGATATCTTAAATTTTCGAACTAATCATTCATCAATCATTCCTTCTTGAATTCGCAATAAATAAAAGGTTTCGAACCTTTAAATACCGACTCTAGAAAACATCGCTTGCATGCACTATCGCTTCTCATTGCTTGAACTATTTCTGAAAACTTTCGCAAGAAAATTATTTTCCCCTAAATGAGCTCCCTCGAAAAAAATTCTTTATGTTTAGGCACGGTTTGTGGAAAATACCATATTTTATCCTATTGAAAAATTCATTTAATTTACCCTGTTTATCTTTACCATATAATAGAGACTAAATAATCATTTTAATTTTATAACCTTCTTTTATTATTTATGATTTGATTAAACGAATTAATTTCTGTTTCCATTTTAATGTTCCGCTCTTTCATTCACAAAATGCAAACAGCTATTAGATATGATGTATTATAGTTACATATCTCACCAGTCTTATATTGTAAGCAGTGAAAAGACGGATTATTTATACATCTAGTCGTAAAGTATACTTTCTCTGTTTAAATTTTTGCAAAAAAGGGAACATTCTTTTAGATTATTTTACCATTATTTAAATTGATTTTCTTTTAAAACAATGCATTCCAAGCACTACCATCGGTATATTTAGAATTTGTTTTTTTAAAATTAATATTGTTCCACAGCTATAATTAAAGGCATAATTGTTATGCTGATCATTTAAATTCTATTTGACACAAACGACATTGATACTTTGACGATTAAATACAGGTTTATCTAATTTTCAATCAACATTTTTGTTGATCCATAAATAATTAAATTAATTGTATAAATAGATCAATGTGAAAAAAAATGGAATAGAAAAATCTTTAAATGGAATTGAAAAATCTAAAAATATGATAAAAAAATTATTTTTTTAATTATGAAAATCACGGTTTATTTAAAACAAATCGTTACAATTTATGAATTACAAAATTGGTTTCTTAAAATATATTTAATTTTAATAACGGATTTTTTAAGTTGACTATTGTCTACAATGTGTTAATGAATACAACTCATGGCGTGAAATCACAAAAATGTCTCAAAATAATAAAAAGGGTGGAGGGGAATCAGGAGAATTTTTTCTAGTGCAAAGTGAAAAAACTGTTAATTAAAATTGAAAGACTAAAGAAAAAGTCCTTATAAATAAATTGATTCTTCATTTTTTTCTAAGATAAGATTAATTCTACTGCTCAGATTATGCAACAGAAAATCAATCAATTGTGAATAAGTTGTTTGTAGCTCCTTGTTCTGGAGTGGGGCTTTGCAGTAAATAAGTTACGTGTAACAGACGAACAAATAAACCGAATTCAAAAAAGGCAGATTTTAAAAGCATGTTCCATTCTTTTAAAATTTACCTCTATATCAGAATATAAAACATATCTTATATCCTAATATAAAACGTTATCTTCATGTTATTTCATATTTTTTCCTTTAGAACTTTTAGTTTCTTTTGAACTGTAAAGGAAAAAATATCAATTCTTATAACATTCTTTCTCGAGAAATGCTGCAGAAATGTAAATTGAAACCTTTGATTCTTACCGACAAATAATAAATAAATGAAAATCATTTAAGTACAAGACAGTTGTGACATTTGGAATATCTTAGGATTATTCGTAACGATTGTTGAATGAACCACTCCTGTATAAAATATTGAGTTAATTGTTATCCCACAAATCTTATGGATTCAGTTGTTACTAAACACAAATGACATAAAAAATTAATTTTTATTTACAACTTTTAAGACTTTCGCCGCACGGTGCCGCTTCCCCATACAGCGGATTACTTCACTCTACGAATTTCCGAAATCTAACAAAACAATTTTAATAGCCATAATTTACAACATTACGTGTGCAAGAGTCAAATGGCTAAGTAACTAAATTCTAGAAACACAGGCTTTAAAAATATCTGTTTTTTTACAAACATCAAATTTCTAAGCACAAATTAAATCCTGGGATAAAATGTTGCATTAATGTTACTCCAAGTGTTCGATTTTCTTATTTTTAATTTCTTTTTAGCTTAAAAGGAAAATTTGTCAATTTTAACTACGCTTTAAAAGAAACAATAAAAATTTTAATTTAACGCTACAGTTTCTTACAATAAATATTAAATAAACGAAACTCATTTTAATATTTGTCATTTGCGAAATTAAATTATTTTAAGTGTGTTAGTGGAAATAACTTCAGATAGTAAAGTGTTTTTATCTAAACGTATGTTATTGCTTTAGTAATTTCTACAAATAATCGAGGTGCAATCTTAATTTTTATTTATAACCTTAAAGACTTCGAGCTACATAATCATCATTTAGATATATTGTCTTTTGAAGTTTATAGTTCTTTTAGTTCCTCAAATCTTTTGAAGGCTGTCATTGTATGTAACTCAGAAGATTGAACAGTTTTCTGCAGTGGGTTACTGCAACTTCTAGCTTCCTGAAATCAAAGAATTACTATAATTAACAGCATTTTACAACATTATGTACATACAAGGGTCAATTAATATACAGAATAAATTTCTCACAATCACATTTATGATCATTTTTACTTCAGGATTAAATGTTGATCTAAAATTACAAATACGCTACTAACCGTCGACAGGAACAAATCCTTTTTACAACGTTTTTCTGAATTTCACTTGGTGTGCATGTTTGTGTGTGTGTCATCAAATTTTCGATCGTTAATTTAACAAACTTCCCATCAAGCTAGTACTCTGAAACTTTGGGAATCGTTTTCACTCCCCTAACAATGCAATATTTAGACATTTGCGAGAAGTTTTAACTAATATTTCGATAATTTTAATAAGTCAAAATCTCCCTTCTACTCGGCGTTTTTAGGATCGAGGAAAAAATTTCTTTCCCCCTCAGGAAACACCGGGAATTCCACATATGCCACATGAGGTATCGTAAAAGTTTTCTACTCACATAGGAAAGATAGTAAGGGTTGCTGACTTTTAGTTAGTAAACATTCGCAAGAAAAAAAGATTCCAATATTTGGTGCCATGTCATATCACAATAATTTTTTCTGAATGATGATTCCCATTTTTAATAGAATAACTTACAAACTTTCAAATACATGTTTTGATTTTACATTGTGACTTTTTTAATACGCTCACAAACGTCTCTTTTTAAGTAAATTTTAAAGTTAAAAACTATGTTTTCTAGAATTTGATGTACAGCATTTCAGAAGTACTAAGAAAGTAGAATTTAAATGATTGGCATGTCGACTAGAAATCATGAATTAGTAAAAGTTATTAGATAAATAACTTTTATTTGCTGCATTCGTAATTTTTTAGTCTACGCAAATTCCTAAGGATAACTGAAAAAGAATTTATTGTATCCATTGCTTAATTATGAGATAGATTGATGAAGGATGTGGTGCAATACAGTCTAATATACCTTAAGTATGAGAAAAATATTATGAAAATATTAATAAATCATTGTATAATAAATATTTGTCTGTTAAAATAATTTCAGGTTTTTTTTAAAAAAATTTATTCTTATTTTGTGCAATGTTTTCATGTTCCTTAAAAACTAAATAAAATTCATTTGTGTTTTGTCCACGTTTTTGGTTTAAAAGAGTATGACGCATAATCTACACTTAGCCAATCATACTCAAATTAGCCTCGCCTTACCTCCACACGGTTAGATCTGGTAATCCAAAATTTTGGAAACTAAGAAGGAAAGGCTTGTACGTGTTGCAAAATTTATCAATGATTGATTAAATTGAAATTATAATTAATTTTTTTATGTGTTTATAACATGTTTGTTTTGAATTTAATATATAATAATTAATGTACTTTGTTTTATATAAAAACATTGGTTTATATCTTGAATTATTTTGATTTTACACTGCTACTGTATGATTAGCGCCGTTTCAAGTATTATGACCATGAAGGTAATATTACAAAAGAAGACGTTGATGTTTCTATGGGCGCCTAGAGCGCGGAGCGCTCTTCAAGCCCTAATCTTGAATATAGAAGCTGCTTTGGAAGGATTGAGTTTTCATTTTTGATGGTAAAGTCCAAAAAGAAAAATAGTTTGATGAGAATCTGGGGTACAGAATTGTCATTGGTTGAGAGGTGAATAGTGCTGAAACTGCTATTGGTTGCCCTTTTTGAATTAAAATGAATGAAAAGCTTACTTTTTATTGGAAATGCAAAAGGAAAGATGGGGACAGAATGCGATTTAATTTTTAATATATGTGAGTATAATTTTCAAAAATTAAAAAAGGGGTGATGTAATTATTCATCATTTAACTTTAAAGTTTGGATGATTGCCGTTATCTTTGCAGTGTTATTTTTAGCTGATTTAATTTTATGTAAATTAGTTAAAAGACCTGGTATTAGAGTGAAGATTTCTGCAAGTTCTTTAAGTTGTTCAATTGCTTGCATAATGTTGATCACTGGATTATGGTTTTTATTTTGATTATAACAGTGAGGTGTATTTTTGAGAGTTTCAGTGGTAGGCTGCGACATCTTTTGAGAAGAAGTTAATGCTTGAGCGAAAGTGAAATTTTCTCTAATGGGTTTTTTCAGTGGAATATTATTGTTTTAGGTGGTTTAGGGAAGAGTTTGCAACCTTTGTAGGAGGTAGAGCGTCCTTTTTCGTTACAGTTAATTCAAGTGATTTCTTGGATTTTGTTCTGAATTTGACAATCGCGAATGGGGTGTGCACCAGAACATTTGATACATCTCGGATTCATATGGCAGTTTTGTGCGCTGTGATTAAATTTATTGCATTTATAACATTGGGTGGTGGTATTATTTTTGTAGTATCTATTGTAATTGACATATAGCAAATTTTAGTAAGATCAAAGATTTTTTTTATTTGTTTCGTTTCTTCGAAGTGTGACCATGTAGATCGGTAGGGGGAGCTTCGTTCGCTTGTTGATCAATTGGTTAACTTTTGTAGAGTTACAGTTGAGTTTTTCGTGAATATCTTTAACATCAGTATTTCTTGGTAGACCTTTTCTAATTATTTTCAAAGCATGGGAGATTTTAGGTTCAATTACATAGTATTCGTAGGGTTTAGTAGTTAGAACATTGTTTAGTGAACGATATTCTTCATTGTTAATTGTGTACAATTTAATATATTCACCGGAAAGGCGAGTACGTAAAGTGAGAATTGCAGAAGTTAGTTATTTTAAGTGTTGTCTATAATTTTGGCTTATTTTAAGCATTACTGAGGACGCATACTTTCTTGGAATTTGAATGTGGTATTTCATTGCTCTAGTTATGAATGGTAAGAAATGTTTTGTAAGTTGTAACGCAAAAATACATCCCATTTCACAGCTCGTTATTAGTATATTAAATACGCGGAAGCAGAAATTAGACGTCAAGCATTTATTTTTTAATTTTGACCTTGTTATCTGCCCACATTCTACTTTTCAGTCGGTCTTTGAAATTACGACATATGTGCCCCACTGAGAATGATCGACTTTTGAGCTGATTAACCAGATTGAGTTCTTTAACCTGATTCAGTTTCCATTCACTGATCAATTTCATTTTGTTGTTTTGAATTAGTTCGAAAAAGTCACTATTCGTTTGATTTTCTGAAACTGTAAATTTTATTTACGTTTTTGGTAGATGTACTAGTCTTATAGATTTCTTTATTTTCAATGTTTGAACCAACTATAGTCAAAGCAATATGCAGTGTTTTTTTTTTAAATATTAAATTAGCCCACTATAGATTTCCCCCCTCTAATGTCAACATAAAATAAACCACGAATGAATAGCGCATGAAGCATTAAGGTAGATACCGATTTGGAACATTTAATATTTTTACATCTAGATTTAAAATTTGCAGTTTTAAGAGATTTTAATTCCAAATTGTAAAATTAAATTTTCGTTAGACGGCGCCACGTATTTTAAAGGGCACTGGGAATATTTAAAGATCGGAATTATAGAGAAATGAAATGAAAAGGAATATGTATAAAAATTCAATTTTAAAGACCATTAACAACAGATGGTGTGACATTCAATAAGTACCTAAAATGACGCAGAAAAAAAGGATCTTTCGAGATTTTATTGAAAACAAAATGGACGGACATAATTCAAATTATTGAATATCTAAGAAAATATCATTAAAATAAAATGAGTCTCCACTGATTTCTAAGATGAGATTATATTGACAACTCAACATATTCGAAATAATTCATTCAACTTCCAAAAAGTTATTTTCCATTTGAAATTATGGATAAGGACTTCTCAGTTTGTCAGCTACAAGTCATTTTGATCTAACAAGTAAATTAGTAAAACGAATATTTTGAAACTGTTTTTCATTTTTCTTACCTTACCTTTCAAGAAATTTCAAACTAAAAATCTAATCATAAAAGAAAACTTTATCTTAATGTCACTCAATATATTTCCAATTTGTTAATTTAAATTCTTTTAAACAAAAAATAAAAAAATTATCATTTTATACAACAACATGATACCAAACTCTTGTACAAATATAAATGAAACATCTTAATGTGGTTAAAAGAAAAATAAATGAAATTAATTTTACATAAAACTATTGCAGCTTTTCAAATATCTTATGATAGTTGCAGTTTACAGCAACCAACTGCTCCTGAAAGTGTTGATGGTTAAATCGGGATGTCGTAAGGCTTTAATTATTTTTAAAAACAATCGCGATAGATACTTGATACATATTTATTATTCTCAAGTCTTCTTTACATAGTCACCATCCAGATTTAATGTATTTTTACCAGCCTTTCTTGATCTCACATTTTTATGTATTTTAAATTGCACATTTCATAAATAAGATTATATATATTATACATAGTTATAGAATAAGTGTCTTTTGAGGACATACGTGTTTCAAAAATAGAAATTAAAATTTCACAGTTTTCGTGAATTAGATTATTATACAAACGCTAAAGGGGCAAGCATATGAACAAACAAAATATTTTTTTCTTCTGAATCATTCACTTGGTTAAAAATTCAGCATTCTTTGTTTTAAAGTAAAGTTAAAAAGCATCAAAAACCAAATGGACAATAATTGATACTTTTTACCGCAAAATTCAGAATTATCGAATGGTTAAAAGTAGTTACGTATGTTAGTAAGAATTGCATTTGTAAAATACAATACTTGTCTGCAATATGCGAATATAACTGTAAGAAACAGTCGTTTCTTTTTTAATTATGAAGGAAAAAAAAATTACTTCAGATGGAATGATCAAAATATTTGAAGGTAGAAGAATCAGTGAATTTCCGTAATCAACCAACTCCTTAATTGCTGTCTCTGACATTCCGACAAAAATGTGTGCAAAAACACAGCTGGGCTAGTTCAGCATTCCTATAAGACAAGTTTGATATTTTATTCCACGTAATATTTAAGTTAATATCAAATCTTCACAATATGAAAATAATGATTCAAAACAACCGAAACTTCCATGCACCAAATACCTCATTACTTTAGTTTTTACTTCCTAGTCGGGAGTTCATGTACCAACAGTTGAAATTAAACGTTCAGCAATAGCGAATAGATATCAAATTTAAATCACGGGGTTAATTAAGATGTGTTGTTGAACATATTTCATAGTCGTAATAACGATGGCCAGTCATGTTCTGATATTAACAAATTTTTAAATTTCCTCAGAAATGAAATACAATGTCGTGAAAGAGCGAATATTTTGGATTTTGACTATTACTTAAACTGTGCGATTATATTTAAGGACAAATATATATGTAAATATATTTATTCAAATTTGCATATTTAATATAGTGGTGTCAACCTCAAATACACATTATCATATAATTTAAAGCACAACTTTCATTAAGAGGATTCACAACTTTTTACTTATACAAGTTTTTTTTTTTCGGATACACGACATTTTTTGGCATTATAAAGGAAAACGTGGCGAAATGTTATTCGAAAAAAGTAAAAAAATCAATGTAACTGTTAAATTGCATTTAAAAATTGAACGAAGAAAGCTTATTTCAGAAATACAACTATCATCTAACATTGAGATGGTTAGATATTCAATTTCATTTCTAATTACGAAAAGATTTTGACTATTTTCGGATGGTTTGAGTTTAAAACATGATGAAACGCTGTTTAGAAGTTATTGCTGAAAGTCTTATGCCTGATAGACGTAAATTATTACCTAATATTAGCTTATACAGGTACTTAGTACGACAAATGTAACTAGGCACTGATAGAATTGAAAGTATTACTGGAAAATCCAATTCAAACAAATTGATTACGATGAATTTATCATTCTTAAATTGAATTTAAATATTCATAATCGATTTAATAAATTATACAAACATTTGTCGAGATGAAAAAACTTATGAGTTTTTTTTTTTTTATTTCAGATACAGTATTTTTAGCTTGCCAAACACTTGTTTGGATATCGATCAAAGAGTTTTATTTAATTTTTCGTAAAATCTAAATCGCATTTCTCGCATAAATTTAAAAAAAAAAATTACATAACTTTGTTTACTTGAAAAATAATTTTTATCCAAAGGTGAAATAACTGCTTTTATGATAAAATAGAAACTAATAATTATTTCAAAATCATTCAACGCACAGAAATATAGTGATATATCTAAAGTCTATTTAACAATTGATTTAAAATTATATGTTATATTATGTTTAAATTCATTCCTGGAGGAATCAAAGGCTAATTGAAACATTAATTTAGATAAGAAAAATTTCTCTTTTTAAATATTCTTGGTAAAAGTTTCCGTGACTGAAACTGTTTTGGGACTGCTGACGCCATCTGTGGTCAAATTGAGAAAGAGAGACTTCTTCCCAACCTCTAGTTTTTGTTGTGTTTGTGTATGCGTGTTGTGAGTGAAAATGTCTTGTATGTATTCCTGATAAGTATTACTATGATTAATCCGTGTGCTGTGAACCCAAAAAGAAATAAATAAAATGCTGGCAGAGCCGAACGGGGTCCAGAGGTGGATTTTATCACAAGATAAGCAGTTTATGTTTATTAATTTCAAAGATATATAGAATGGATCCCCTTGATCTTTTGAACTGCATTCATTAATAATGTAATTTTAATGGTTCTTTGAATCGCTACAGTCTTAAAGACAGTATTTCATCATATTTCGAAACCATTGTTGTATGGCCCATCTCCAATCGAAAGTATATCTTGATTTTGAAAGTTAACAATTCTGTATATCATAAACAGAATTATAATTTTAATGATTCATCTCGATTCGAAAGTATATTTTGATTTTGAAAGTTAACAATTCTGTATATCATAAACAGAATAGTAATTTTAACGATTCATTTCGAATCGGAAGTATATTTTGATTTTGAAAATCAACTATTCTTATACTTCTGAACTGCCCAAGTGACAAAATTTCTTGTTTTGAAACAATTCTTTTATTCTTAATTAGAACCGTACATAAAAAAAGAAATAATCTGCATATATTCATATATTTCCCTTGATTTTGTGTATCTCAAGCAATCCATTGCTTAATTTTAATATAATTTCTAAAACGAAATTGCATTAAAACATTTATCTGAATGTCGTTTGGCTGTCATTAATGTATAATTGAATGTCATTATTGTATAATTGTATTAAAACGAAACTGCATTAAAACTTTAGTTGAATGTTTATCATATGTTTTGAATTATCATATGTTTGAATGTACCCTTTGCTATACGTCATTATTGTATAACTGCGTTAAAACGAAACTTTTGAAAACTTCCTCATTTAACTAATGTATATGTTAATATCTAAACTATTTAAATAATTAGCAGTCTGGTATTCCATTCTGAAAATATATTATTAATATTTTGTGAATTATTAAAACATTCTGTTATCATAAAGAGCTAAATAGGCTTCTCTAAATAAAGGATTCTAAATAAAGGATGTTCTAAAATGGAATTCTTCCTCATATACTTCTGTCTTGTCAAGAATTGTTCTTAATACAAACGGAAATCGTATCTCTTTACTTCATTGAGATAGAACATGTATATGCAACCTTTATTTAAATTGAAACTTTATTCTCACTCAAGGGAAGGTCAATGAGTCATAACATCCTCTGTGTATTTTGTTACTTTCGTCTTGGTTTGATGACTAATGTATACTTTTAGCTTGAATATAAATTAGGAAGAAAAATATTTCCATTATACGTATAATATATATATATATATATATATATATATGTAACGTATTTACTTTAACGTTTGTTCAATATTAATGAATCATTCCATACACGGCCGAAATACTTTTATTTCCATATTGTAGCAGACTTTAGTCGGACTTCGGCCACCAAAAGACCGAAGCGAAATTACCATACAAATCTCAAATGATCAGAGAGAGAGAGAGGATGACGTAAGAGAGGAGTAATATGAAGAGGAGAAAAGCATAAGAAGGGCTCGTTTTTCCGCTGTGTTTCTGCTATTTATATGAGGGAAAATTCAATTAAACAACAGAGTCCAGAAGGTCTGAATGGAGGGACTTCCAGGGAAGATAAGTATAGGCCTAAAGTCTGGTAGGGATCATCCCTACAGGTCTGTTCTGATGGGAAGAGAGCATTGTCAGCAATTTATTAGAACGCGTGATTGAATTAATTAAAAAGAATAGGAATTGTATCAGGAAATACGAATGAATATTATCGTTTAAATGTAAGATTCACCGGACTGAAAAAAAACAATATAGGTGGCACTGCCATCGATACGGAGAGAGAGAGGAAAACAATAACAGAAGAGGAAGAATGGCGGCTATGACCGGTCGCATGATGAACAAAATGGCATGAAATATCAGCCAAATGTTTAGTATTAGTGAATTTTCATATTGTATTAATTGTGTGTGTTGTGTGGCTTTAACAAAAGAATAAAAACTTTAGCCACTAAAGTTTGTGTATCTGGTAGTGAATGAGTCTTCAGAAAATGAAACAAAGAACCTACAACACGAAAAACACGCGAAATATTACTGGAGAGAATAAGCAAATTTTGTAAACTAAGTTATTTAAATGAGAAATTTATGGGAATTAAGTTAAATCATTACATATATATATATATATATATATATATATATATATATATATATATATATATATATTCTCTCAGTTGCTCTGTTAAGTGTTGCATTTATATGAAATTTCTATGTTCTTATAAATTAAATATTCTGTTTGCAGGAAACGTGTATGTAAAAAAATTGTTATTCATTGAATGCTCTAATTGATTTCATAACTTCTATTTTCTTTTGATATTTTCTTTGTCAAATGTTTTCTGTGTTTTGATTTTCAGCTTCAATGTGTTAAGAAAGTTATTTTTATAATTTTTTCCCCACTTTTATTATAAACTGAACTCAATAACAGAAAGCAAAGCCCTTTCTCACTATAGGAAAGAAAGAGGATTTGAGGAGATTGGGTTAGGAAATCGGATTCGTTGAGGCTGAAGACTTACGAATTTTGGATATGAAACAACTGATGTTATATTCCGAAAAATATGAAGAAAATTCGATTCAGAATTGGCTCATGAAAAAATTGAGGAACGACTTGAGAAAAATGAAGAAGCCGAATAAATGTCGGAGCAGGAAGAAAAGAAGCTGAATTGGAGGTAGAATAGGAAAGAAGAAAAACTTACATGGATTTTGAGTTACAAAAGTTTAAACTAAGCTAAAAAAATAGTGCTCCGCAAATATGACACTGACATCTCTAAGCAACTGAAAATAGAATTGAAGCTGATTCCTAGTTTTAACTTGAAAGAAGAATACATGGCAATATTTTTAAAACTATTTGAGAGACAGATAAAAATTTTAAAAGTACCAGATAGCTAATGGGTTGCTTAACTAATTAAAACCTTACCGAGTGACATAACTACACTCATCTCTAGGGAAACAGAAGATGAAACACAGGTCTCTGCGCATGTCAAAGAAATATTTTTGAGGAGATTCAAGCTTTCTGCCGAGAAATTAACATAACTTCCGTCAACATAAGAAAGTTCAAGAGAGCACTTGGAGAGATTATTGTTTTGAAATAAAAAGTTATTGCGAAGTAAGGCCAAGCGAACTGAAAATTGTAAGCTTCAACCTATTAAAGAACTTATTCATACCTCAACCAATTAAAGAACTTAATCATATCTCAACCAATTAAAGAACTTAATCATATCTCAACCAATTAAAGAACTTAATCATATCTCAACCAATTAAAGAACTTAATCATAGCTCAACCAATTAAAGAACTTAATCATATCTCAACCAATTAAAGAACTTAATCATATCTCAACCAATTAAAGAACTTGTATCTAATGAAGTGAGAGACCATTTCCTAGACGAATGGTCTGAATGGATGTCACCTTGATGACAAATGGGATGTCTTTTGCAGCATTTAAAATACTGCTCCGTCAAAGAAGACGGCCCATTCAAAAAAAATACCTTTTTAAACCTTATTTTCTTAAAAGAAGCTCCTCTAATAGAAAATTTGACAAAACCGGTCTAGCCGGTTCTATATCATTTTTCAGTAGAGATGATGAATTGAAAACTGATGACAGATCAGAGAGACCATCGGTTTCGTGTTATGGATGCAGTAAGCCAAGTATTATGAAACCAAGTTGTCAAAATTGCAAAAATCCAGCATATAAGGACTCAGCAAATTTTAGCAACATCAGTTTACATTCATGCTATTCGAATCCGAATCAAAGTGTGGAGCTAAAGTTAGATGTAAAGAGCACATGGAGAAATGCATGCGCCGATAGTGGAGCTAGTGTCACCTTTGTTGGGGAAGTCTCATACCTCCTCTTAAGGAGAGAGAGAGTCAACTTTCAGAAGAGTCGACTCTTTATGTCACTTGCTGACGGTCCGAAGTAGAAGTCTTCATTACCAGTGTACTTACCAGACTTGAAGGCCATGTGATCCGTACACCACTAATAGCTCTGTCGTATGCTAAAGTAAACCAAACACTTTTGGAGATGGACTTTTTACAAAAAGCTGGCATTGTTCTGAACCTCAAGCACTGCAACTGGTTCTTTATTGACTTAATCCATCAAACTTGTGATTTTGTTAACGAAGTAATTACAAAGATGTCTAAAGCCGACCTAATCTTGAGGAAAATACATGCCTACCTTGTGATGCGGAAGGTAAATGTCTGACGCCTGAGAAGAGCAATGAATTAGGTACATTGCTAAAAAGTGTACGAAACTGTTTTTGAACCAGGAGGAGAAACCATTTCCTTCATGGAGCACCTTATATTATTACCGGATTTTTCCTTATTACCGGAGATATTCCACATGTTTCTATGACTCAATATAGATTATCCCCGATAAACAAAAAAAGAGTGTCGCAACTCCCCAACCGCTGGACATTATGGAGATGAAAGAACTTACCATCGAATTTCTCAGAGAAATTACTTTACTAGAATGCAAAAGTATATTAAAGACTATCGTAAGCAATGCGCATGTAAAAGTCGTATGGCTAGCTAGAAATTCACAGGGTTTAAAAAGTGACAAGGTTTGGGTTAACAAGCATGTTTTGAGTAGATCTGCACGACAAGGAACATCTAAGTTTATGCCACGCAGTGGTGATCCCTATGTTATTCTCAGCCAACGATCTCCTACAACATTTAAGGAGGCCAATCCTGAGGATCCTGATGTTCCTGTTGGGGTCTATCACACCTCAGCATTACGTCCTCATCAATGTCCATGAACTACGCCTCAAACTCCTCTTCGTAAAAAGGCGGGCCAAGAACTCGTCCTGGATCCTCGCCGATGGGACGTCAGTGACAGAGGGAGAGACTGTAACAGCCCCCATGACTGCAATTTTAACGGGACTGCTAACGCCACCTGCAGTGACGTTGAGAAAGAGAGACTTCTTCCCAACCTCTTGTTGTTGGGCGTGTGTATGTGTGTTGTGTATGAAAATGTCTTAATATGTATTCCTAATAAGTATTACTGTGATGTATCTGTGTGCTGTGAACCCAAAAAGAAACAAATAAAATGCTTCTCATAATATAAAAGGAAGAAATCTATCGTTAAAAATGTCGAAAATGGCATCTCACTCAAGCATGTCATGCAACATTCTTCATTTAGAAAGAAGAATTCTAAGTTAAACAAAAGTGCGTATATTTAGAATTATTTCCCACCTATTCTATATCTATCGTTAAAATTAGAATAGATCTGATTGTTAATTTAATTCACTATTCATAAAACGACATTGTTTAACAATTAAACATCGAATCATATATATAACCTTGCAAATGTTAATATTCATGCAACAATTACACGTGTATCAGATACATACAATAAAATAATTTTTTTTAACGTAGTTTTAAAGTTTTGCAATGAATAGAAACTATATAATTGTTCAGTTTGAAACATTTGCTTTGACTGGAAACAAGATAATTATGAAAATTTATGAATCCATATAAATTTTAAATTTGATGGAATGAAATATATATAATTCGAGTGGAAAATCAAATCCTATTTTAAGATTTTTGAATATAAAAATTTAAGACTTATATTACGAAAATTATTGAATTGCCTTCAAGAACTAATTAAATGGAGATATGTATTAAATCACCGAATAATAAACGGAAATATTCAAACAAAAATCTGTGAGGAAGTAAAAGAAAGAAATATGCATAAAAAGTTCAGTTAATAAAAGCCTGTAAAACAGATGACATAAAAATAAATCCGGAATTTTTTTTAAAAAAGGAAAAGAAAAAAAGGAAATCTGAAGGTTTCTTCGAAGACGAAATGTAAGCGCTGAAATTACATTTCATTAACATTATGTAACAGCTAAATTAATTCACATTATGAAATAACTAAAATAAGTCTTTACAAATAAAGTATATTTTGAATTTTGCTTTCGAAAATGAGAATAAGTTGATGGCAAATGCTACTCAATAGAAAATCAATTTCGAAGAGGCCTAACCAAGCGCACTTGCAAACCATATTTTAAATGCATTAGATATTCATGTTTTAAATGCTTTTAAAAAAGAACAAGCTTACATTTGGTTTAACTTGTTCACACTAGATTGTAATGATCTGGTCTTTTCCTAACAGTCATAATTTAAATTATATATGGGGTTTGTTATATCGACAATGTAGGATAAACCTTGTATAATGTCGTATAAATAAAATAAAACTTGCTTGTAATTTGATTTTTTTTTCTGAATAAGAACTGGCGTATATCCCTAATTTAATTCCCAAAATAGCTCATGTAATTTAGAGCAAGATATCCCTTTTATCTACGGTACCTCATAATCAGGGATTTTAATCAGATTTTAAATCATTTGTTACTATTCCATGAAAAATAAACGGTTCATTTTGAAAATATTCATTTAGTTTATTTTTCTGCATTAATTTTTTTTTTTTTGTTATTTAATGTAACTAATTACAAACAAAAACAAATTTCAATGCAAAAATAAATATGTTCCTATTTTTAATTTCTACAGGTATCATTGAGATTGTAATTGATGTTATATTGATTTAATTCATTATACAAAATCTACGTGCAATCAAGATTACGCATATAATTATTTAATTTTTCGTGAAGAACATTGCTAATTTATTAATAATCAAAATAATGTTATGAATAAAATAATATAAAAAAGAGAATAATATTTTAATTTCTTTGCAACCATTGATATGTAGAGAAACACCACAATGGTGTAAATTATTTTTCATGCCTGTAAAAAATAACATTCCATTCTAATATTTTCGAATATAAAAATTTAAAATGTACGTCATGATTATTCGAGAGTGCACTCAAAAATTTATTTCATGGATATATAAAAAAAATTCATGAATTATATAATTGAATATATCAAAGAACAGAAACATAAGGCAGTTGTAGAAAGGAATATGCATAAAAAATGCAATTTAAAAAAGCATGAATAACAGATGGCTTCATAATGAATAAATTATAAACATGTCCTGAAAAGAAAAACTAGAAAACTTTGGAGACATTGAATGCTAAATGGAAGCACCTACATCATAAAATAGAATAACCAAAGAAAAAGAAGTTTATTCAAATAAAATGCTTCTCCAGTTCTCTCTAAGGAAAAAAAGTTAATAGGTTAGCCAATTCAATAAAAAATCATTCAATTTCCAAGAAATTATTTTTCGCATTAAATTCTAAATTAGGACTTTTAGAATATCAGATACTAGCCAAATAACTAATTACAAAAAACGCAGATCTTAAAAATATCTGATTTTTTTTTACAAACATCAATTTTTTAAACACAAATTAAATCTTAAGAGAAAATCTTACCATAATGTTACTCCATGTGTTCCTTTTCTTATTTTGAACTTTTCTTTCAGCTAAAAATGAAAATTTGCCAATTTTAGCAACAAAATTTCACGAGAAATGCTATTTTTTTTTTTCATTAAAAGCCTTTAATTCTGAACAATAAACAATAAATTAGCAAAACTCATTTTAAAATTTATCAGTGGCGAAATTTAAATATCTTATGTGTGTTATTGGGACCAAAGTCTGTTAGTAAAGTGTTAATTACTACCCAAGCATATGTTACTGTTTTAGTAACAACTGAAAATTATCGAAATATAAATTTTATTTATAATTTTGGAGATTTTGAGTTCCATAATCATCATTGGATTTATACATTTTCTCAAATGTTTTTTGTTTCTCAAAGCTGTCATTGCGTATAATTCTTCATACATAACTATGTCTTCTATACGCAGTGGGTTGCTGCAAACTATGGCTTCCCTAATCAAATAAAAATTATTATTTCATGCATTTTAAATCATTATATACATGTAATTCTTATTAATATGCAGAATACATCCCCCCCTTATACGTATAATTTTACTTCGGAGTTAAATGTCAATGATAAGCAACTGCTGATACGCTACATATCGTGGAAGACACGTGCACAACCTTTTTCTTCATTATGCACGGCTGCTTCTATAATGAGCGCCGTTTTATGTATTTGAACAACAATTAATTTTATTAATTGTGTGCAATAGATATAACCATATAAAAGACAAGTTTGATTTAAAATGGTGGTGTCAATTTAAAATACTTTACATTTGACACATCATGTGTTCAAAAATAAAATTACTCATATAATGTTTGTCGAATAAATGAATTTAAGGATGTATATTTCAAGATCAAATAAAAATTTCCCAATACACATTACTTCAGATTTGTGAACAAAATCTGCCTGTCAAACATGTTGACAAATGCGTTCTGGAAAAATTATTTTCATTTTTGAGAAACTTGGAAATATTCTCAAGATATTATTATTATGAACAAAAAAAAACCCACCTCAACAAAGAGAGAAACGCATAGTAGAATCGTCAAATTGTTCTTCTGTGAACGATAGTGCGTGAGTACATGACACACATAATATTCGAATTTGAGCGTGGTTTTTTAAAGCTGTATTTATCAATAGTAAGACAAACTTTGTTATTATCAACGCAAACATACATTTTACTTCACAACTTGTTAATAATATCTTAAATGCTTGGAACAGGAAGTTTATCATTCTATAATTCTTTTTTAAAGTTCACCTTGTACTCAGCCCAAAATCTACTCATCAGTCACACTTTGGAATTAAAGGTTATCAGCACACTCAGAATTATGGAATTTTATGATGATGCCTTCCTATTCTAATATTTTCAGTCTTGCTTTAACTTGCTCTCTCAATGTATATGATAACTTTGCGAAATTTTGTGATCATATAGAAGATTTCACTACATAATTTTAGCGAACTCTTGAAATCTGCAATTTACTTACTTTCGTTTCGAGTATAATATGAGAATAGTCTTTCAAAAAATTTTGGAATAGAGTTTTGTACACAAAAAAGGGATTTTGGTAACATTTGAAGATTTATTTTTTGAATTTAAGTTCAGTTTTATGCTAATTATCCTATTTCGACATAGAATAGCATCTTCTTTACTGAATACTATTCTTCATCACTTGAATATCCTTTGTAAAATATATTTTATTAAAAGAATCTAAGATGTTTAAAATTTTCCCTTGTGTAACTGCGAAATAATGTGTTCCTTTTTAAAATTAGAGTGATACTACGCAAACATTTGAATTTATCTATACTCACTGTACTTACCGAATTCCGTAATCGCATTCGAAATGGATGTTGTTGTCATTTAATTGAATGTAAGAAAAAGTCTATCAACCAATGTCAGTTAAATTAATAAAACAAATTGACTAATTTTATAATGATTAGAGTTTTCTACTTGGTTGATATCACTATTTCTAGAGTCGAAAGTGTTTTATCTTTCCTAAGTTTCGTAATTCAATTCTTTAGAGTATGTCCTTTCTTTGAGCTAAAATGACATAGAAATTTGTTTGATAATCTTCTGTCATTCTTTGTAACTATTTTTAATACGATAAAGAGAAACATTTTTTTAGCCAAGTTTTTTAAGCTGATTCAGTTTCCATTCAATGACCAATGGCATTTTGTTGTTTTGATTTAGATCGAAAAATTCATTATTTGTTTGATTTTCTGAAACTGTAAATTTTATTTACGTTTTTGGGAGATGAACTAGTCTTATAAATTTCTTTATTTTCAATTATTGAAGCAACTATAGTCTATATTCTAAAATGAACTTAGAATTCAAAAGTAAAATCTAATGGGCTTTAGAATTCAAAAGTAAAATCTAATGGGCTGCATCTACTCAATGCTTGGGTACCTAGATGTAAATAAATCCAAAGACTTTTCAGCAAACATATACTTTATTCATAAAAGGACGGCACAACACAGAGACACACACAAGTAAACGCTCAGCCATCTCCGAGTACTCAAGTCGTTTTGTTTTTACATTCGTGAGTAAGAGTCAGCTCGTAGGCTGACGTCACAGCACAACCACGCAGCGGCATTTTTTTCACTTCGTTTCCCAACATCCTCTCCCACCCCTTGAGACTCACAAAGAGAGTCTCAAGAGTATATTAAACATTATACAAAAGATCGAGTCTTGTAGGGGCTTTCACAGGCCTTCCAGAGGATGTAAATTTTCTCACTATCACAGCATCAGCAGATGTTACATTGTTTTAATTATCAGCACATTATAAGAATTCGATTCCTCTCCACCCAGTTCCACATCAACAAATTCCCTTGAATAAATTTCTAATGGGTAGATACGTTGTATAGGGCGTAAAACTGTCCCATGTTGCGTTCTAAATTTAATTGTGCGAATTTTTCCATCGCTCCCTGGAATCAAATCAATAATTTTTGCCAAGGGCCAAAACAATCGTTTTTTACTATCATCTCCTACTAAAACTATTTCTACAATTTTAGGATTACGCGATTGTTATTCATTATGTTTTTGAACGATTTGCCTAAGATATTGTTTCCTAAAAAGTTGGCGTAAGTTTTTTAATAGTTTACTACGATATTTTATTCTTTTGTTCAGACTCTTCGAATTCAACTCTTCTATAACGTCTGTGTTAGAACTTCTGTTCTCGATACGGAACATACTGGGGGTAAGAGGAATCAATTCTTCAGGGTTTTCTTATATATATGCTAAGAGGCTATAGTTAATAATTGATTCACAATCTCAAATTAAGATATACAGTTCATCATGGGATAACACAGATTTACCTAAAGTACGCCTTAATAAATTCTTAATAGTGAGGTCCAACCTCTCCCCCCAGCCACCCCACCAAGCCGCGGTTGGAGGAATAAATCTCTAAAATAATGTATGAATTCTGGTCTCCTTTTGAATTTTACTCCAATTTAGTTTTGATAAATCATTAGAAGTACCTGGAAAATTAGTCCCATTATCACAATAATCGTTCGTGGTCGCTCACATCTAGCGATAAACCGTCTAAAGGCCAAAGAAAGGCTTCCGAAGAAAGGCAATTAACTAGTTCAAGGTGAATGACCCAGTATATCGCGCAAGTAAGCAGAACCATCCACACTTTGCATTCATTTTTCAAAAACAGTGGCCCTGCAAAATCAATTCCCACAATTTCGAATGGTGAGCAATCAGTTACACGGTCTGGTGGCAGAGGCGTTGGATGAAGGAGGCGTTGGTCAGACTTAGCCTTATAGCGGTTAAATGCAATACAATTAAAAAGAACATTTTTGATAGTTTTTCTACCTCTGATTATCCAAAAATTCTCCCGCGTCAGGCATTGCTTCATTTGGATTCCAGCATGATAGTTTTTCCTATGTACATTTTAAATTAATAATTTGGTGAACTCAACTTTATCAGGTAACAATATTGATTTAAAAAAGATCTTTCGTCCTTTCGATTACTTATTTCTGTTTTTAATCTAAGAATACCTTCATTATCAACAAAAGTTATAACAGAATTTAAAAATTTTGCATTGGAAGATATTGATTGTGAACTAAACAAATTAACTTCTTTCAGAAATTTCAAACTCAAATTGTGAGAGTTCATTGTTTTTACATTTTCCATTGACTAATTTAGAATTATTTATAAATCTTAATACCCAAGCAAATACTCGGATCATTTCATCATAATTAAAGGCTCTTTCTACATACCAAGGGTATGCGTCTTGTGTTATATTCATATTTATAAATTGCACTTTCTCCTTTCGATATCTACTTCACTGGGCTCAAGAACTAACCTCACTGACAGGCCAGGATTCCGGAATTTCTTTCAACCAAATTAGACCCACCCACTATTTAGAATTTAACATTTGTTTGGGAGTACATCTGCGTGATAAAAGGTCGGCAATATTCATATTTTTAGGGACATTCCGAAATAAAAGAGCGCCCTTTTAGCTCTGTGATCTCTTTAACGCGATTTTCAACAAAAACCGACCATTCTCCAAATTCTTTAATCCACAACAAAGCAACAGTGGAATCCGACCAGAGTGTGACTTTAATGCTTGTCACACTGAGCGCTCTTATAACGGAATGAACAAGTCTTGCTCCGATACAACAAGCCATCAATTCCAATCTGGGAATGCTCAAAGGTTTTACAGGAGCCACTCTATTTTTAGTGCGAATGAGTGTCACTTTACTTTCACTTCCTACCTTAGATCTAACGAAGACACACGCAGCAGATTTCCCTTTATATGCACCTACAAATACACGCAATTCAGATGTTTCTTTAAAATTCATAAATCGTGGCAAAGTTACATCTTTCAATAAATACATTTCATTTAATCATTTAGAAAACGGATTAACAACAGGAGGAGGCAATTTCTCATCCCAACAAAAGTGAGATTTCCATAAATCTTGTATAATGAGCTTAGGGTTCAATGCAGTAGGAGTCAACACACCAATAGGATCATATAATTTTTGTACAATAGACAAAATTAGTCTCTTATTTATCATAGTTCCACATGATAAAATTTCAAAATCTATTTTACACTTCAATGTATCCCCATCTAAATTCCAAATTATTCCCAAAACAGAAGTATCTCTAGAATTCCTACTAGTATATTTACATCCTACATTGCTCTCCCAGTCTCTCAAGTTTAAACAGCCCTTAGACATTATAAGTTGTGCTTTTTCGACAAAATTCTCAGCTTCTGAAACATTATATACTCCCGTTAAACAAATATCGACATAAAAAGAAGGTTTAAGTTCCTGAACA
This sequence comes from Nephila pilipes, assembly GCA_019974015.1. Lineage (NCBI taxonomy): Eukaryota > Metazoa > Arthropoda > Arachnida > Araneae > Nephilidae > Nephila > Nephila pilipes. The sequence goes on from BMAW01072132.1 coordinate 22,139, forward strand.
ACATCGGAAAATTTAGTAAAATTGTCCAAAAGATGCGTAATTGTTGCATTCAATAAAAAAAAGACTCGAAGAATCACCAAATACAACTCGACAATGTCCATAAATTAATTCATCATTGCAAGGGAAGAAAAATCAAAGAATGTCACTGTCGTTAGGAGAAACAGACAACATCAGGAAAGACTTTTCTGTATCCGCACTTAATCCAATCGAATACATTCTAAATCAATCGATAATATCAGGAGTCAATTCTATTAAATTGGTTCCCTTAAATAAACATTCATTCAAGGAAGGACTCCCTTTCTCAAAGGCAGAAGCATCAAATACAGGCCGAATTTTTTTAGTTCGGATATCAAATTTAATCACAGGCCTATGTGATAAGTAATGGTATGCTGTATTCAGTTCAACGCTCTTTCCCTAAAAGAATTCCTTTTTTAGATAAATAATTTCCAGCTAGTTGTTGATCGTATTATATTAGTAATTCCTTCAGAAATTCTTACAGATATTTGTTTGATGGAGGACTTGCGCCTCGTAACCGCATATTAGACACACGTGTGTGACATTTCACGTATGCATGATACGAATAACATTGTTTTTTTATCAGCTCTACGAAAGAGCTGTTATTCTAATTCGATTGATATAGATTAAACAATTTTTTCTCCTACTGGTATATTTTTTCATCAGCTCTAAAAGAGAGCTGTTATTCTAATTCGATTGAAATAGATTGAACAACGTTTTCTCCTACTAATATATTTTTCATTGTTTAAATTTCTTTTTTTTTTAAAAAAAAAAAAAGTGGTATTTAAAGAAATTAGTAATTGTTTCATTATCTTGAAAAGATATTTTGATGTTGTTGAACCTCATATATATTTGACCTCAAATATATATATTTCGAAATCTGCTTACTTTGAGTTCAGTTTTAGGTTTGTGTGTATAATTATTTGTTTATTAGTATTTTGCTTGTTTTTATGAAATCTACGATTCGTTCAAGTCATGAATTCTTCTTGCATTTCGTAGACATTTTTACTGTTTGCAGTAGCGTAACAGTAACAGTATTTTTACTGTTTTATATATTCAGTTCATAAAAAATATTTGGTGGGGCTCATTAGTTTTTCTTACTCATATCTGATATAAAATTTTCAATAAAAACCTCGAATTTCCTTGAACTGAAATTAAAAAGGTTTTTCCTTTTAAATATATTAAACAAAGGGAGCACGATTTGACGTTGACATTATTTTCTACGGTCGCCTAAAGCGTGGAGCGTTCTTCTAGCTCAATTCTTGAAGAATAAATGTTCGTTTGGTTAAAGATGGGTACTTCATTCTTCTTCGTGTTTTCTTGATTAATAATAGCACTTTTTAGAGAAATTGGACAAGTAGAAATGCCATTTTCATGATAAAACAACCAATGACACTAGTGACACCTGGTGGTTGTGAGAGTCTCTAATAGATGCTGTCTGCTGCTTTCCGAACTCTTGAGTAAAAACTTTATTTCTTGAGTAGAAAAGGAAATAGAGAGTTTCTATTGGTCGACAGGGGATATACGGTTATTGGCTGCCCATATTATAGTATATTGCCTGCATTAATATATTTGTTGGGTGGGTGGGTTTACCACCAAGAGAAGAACATGATTGATGAGATCCGTTCAATCCAAGTGTCTGACACCGAATGAGACTGTTGCAAAGCTCGTTTCATCAAATCCAACGTTTATAGAATCTTTTTCTCAGTCCAGATGTCCATTGATTTTGGATTACAGCTTCAAAACAACAGCACTCTTCCGAATTTCCGAAAATATTTACATTGCTACTCTGACACTAACGGATACTGACCGTGGAAAAGTACAACCACATGCAAAACGAAATGGACTACAACGCTGATTCAAGATCCACCATCTCTTCCTTATCTGTAAATTCTGACGACATTAGCTCTCCCTGTTACAAAAGACAGAAAAATTGAAAAGAAAATCCAATATTCTGCTCAATTGCGAGAACTTCAAAGATCACAATTGGCTCTCTACGACTCCATCAACATGAACAAGGAAGAAACTCAATATATGAACTGCTTGATTTTAATTAAACAAATGAACAAGGAATTGAATCGACTCGAGGGTGAGTACGCTTCTATAGCGCCTTCCGATACTGCTTGTTGCCAAGTTCATAAATCTCCATGCTCCTCCCCAAACTTAAACTCATTTAAAAGAAAAGATACTGACTCTGATGGTTACATCACACCATCAGCACCTAAAAATAAAACTGCTCGTAAATTAAAATTAACAAATAACTCAAAACTAAAATCCCAGTTTAAAATAAATATCAAAAATTAGCAGGCAAATGAAAATAACTGAAATCTTGAAAATAATGATAATACAACTCTACTAGACCATGAAAATAATTCTAATAATATTAAGAATCTCTCTCCCCCAATTATGCTAAAAATAAGTAATAATTGTGTACAACACTTAAAAGAACTAACTACTGAAATCCCCACTCTATGTACACTCATTTGTGGTGAACACATCAAATTGTACACAAAAAATTTTGAATAATATCGATCACTTAATAATGTACTAAACACTAAACCTTACGAATTCTATGTCACTGAACCTAATATCGCGCGTGCTTTGAAACTAGTTATAAAAGGCTTACCAATAAATACTGACGTTAATGATATTCATGTAGAACTAGAACAACTCGGTTTTAATCCAACAAAAGTTAATCAATTGACTAACAGGTGAACGATGCACCCCCTACCGATCTACATGTTCACACTACCAAGAAACGAAACAAATAACAAAAATCTTTGATCTTACTAAAATTTGCTATATGTCAATTACAATAGACAACTACAAAAATAATACAACCATTCAATGTTTTAATTGCATTAAATTTAATCACAGCGCACAAAACCGAGATGTTTTGGTGCACACACCCCGCAATTGCCAAATCAAAAATAAAATAAATGAAATCACCTGTATTAATTCTAATGAAAAAGGACATTCTGCCTCCTACAAAGGTTGCAAACTCTTCGAAAACCACCTAAAAGCACACCTAAAATTAACAAAATTCCACAAAACAAAACCATCAGAGAAGATTTCACATTCGCTTAAGCAATAGCATCTTCCTCACAGATGGCGCTGCCTACCACTGAAACACCAAAAACTCGTAAAAATACACCTCATTATTACTATCAAAGTAAAAACTATAATCCAGTTAACAATATTATTCAAGCAATAGACCATCTTAAAGGCCTTGCGAAATTTTCGATCTCATAGCAGGACTTATAACTAATCTACCAAAAATTAAATCAGCCACAAAAAAAACACGGCAAAGATAACTGCAATCATACAAGCTCTAATAGACAGACATAAGAGTATTGATGAGCGTCAGCGAGTCCTCGCTTTTGCTCAAATTGATGGAGTTCGTTTGTAGGAGCAAACATGTGGATGTCACCCAAACGCAATTGATCACAAAATAATCAGAATGAAAAATAGCAACAGAGTATCCAGTGAAACATTACAATATCAATACTGTGTGATTAGACGAACAAACAACCAAAAGTGAATGTGAACCAAAGTTACGCATATTCAAGGTATGAAAATAGTAACAGTGAAGAATGTTAAGGTAGCTTAAGTGGGAGGGACCACTTTGTAGTTTTGTAAGCGAAGTTATAATTTTGAATTTGGGTTTGTGAAAAGAATTCGTGCCTTGATAATTTGGTTATCGTGATTGAGAATGGAGGTGAAAAGATTGCGGGAGAATTTAGTGATGTATGATTCAATTGGATCAATTTAGAGGTCATTATGTATAACATTGTTTCTAATATACCATGGAGAATTACTCATAATACGAAGAATTTTATTTTGCATTGTTTGGACTTTTTTCGTATGAGTTTTTGCGGCCGATCCCACAATTCTAGATTATCTTTGAAAGCTTTCGCTTTCTCAAAATCACAATAAGCCATTCCACTCGGGCCACTGAGTGGTGGACAGTTGTCTTTTCGCGTGATAATTCTGTTTAGATTAAACAAAGAGTTATCCTCAGAGCTGAGATTTCTTTGTCGAATTTTCCAGTTTCTTTTTTTATGCTCGTTAATAAGAGTACATATTTGTCTAATAAGTGAGTTGACTTCCCTTTTATAGGGAGGGTAATGGGATTGGTTCCAGAGTTTTCTTTTTTTATTTCTAGTTTTGATTAGATTTCTGATGTTAATTGGGAGTCTGAGGCGAGGGGTGTTGATCACTCTGGTTGTAGATGAACAATTTAAAGCATGAGTTATATTGGCGTTGTAATCATTGATAGCGTCACCAATTTCATCATGATCAATTTTGGGATTACTGGGTATAGTCTGATAAAAAAAAATTTAAAATTTGAGCCAATTTGTAGTTTTATGAGTTCTAAGATCAGGGGGAAGGATATCGTTTAAAAGAAGATCTATGATGATAGGATTGTGATCGCTGCTTAGTTCATTTATGCTAGATATGTCAGAATGTATCAGATTTTTTGCAATGGCAAAATCAAGAATGGAATTATATTTTCCGTGCGGGGAGTGAATTGGTTGATCTGGAGCAAAGATGTCAAGAGTTGAAGTAGCCGCCCAGTTGCAAATAACAGAGCCATTTCTATTTGCTCGTCCCTGGTTCTAAAACGGATGTTTTGCATTAAAGTCTCCGAAAATTAGAACTTTATGGTTTGGGACGAGGATGGAACCGATGTAAACTATATTTAGAAAACGATTTGCAATAATATTACGAATGCAAAATAAAGGGTTGTAGCCATTAATCATACGTAGAGAGTTGTGGAAACCGGAACCGGTTATTCGGCATTACGTTGCTTAATAATAACTCTCATCAAAAATAAATCAGCTGTTCCATTAATAATAAACAAATCTTCCATCAAACTGCAAAGCACAAACACGTAAATGATGATGAAATCATAAAACTACCACTGAAAGTGAAGAACAGTACCGTTTATCAGAAACTACCACGACTAAGTATTCGAAGCATAACTGACATATAATTAAAAGCAACATCAAATTGACGTTTGAAAGTTGGGTATGAGAGAATATGTGTGTTTTTTGCTTTGTAATCTATTTAAATTCGTTCATATTGATAAGTAATAATGTCATATGTTATTAATTATCATTACGCTACAACTGTAAATAGAAAACTACAGCTCGTCAGTAAACCATTGGATTGCTGAATCACGAGTGTTTCGAAGTACCATTGAAACTTTATGAAAGCCTGTATCTGTTCAAAAGAAATTGACAGAAATTCATATCCTAACAATATAGAATTTTCCTTTTAACACTACCACTATTTTAAATACATCCATATATAAAAGTATAAATAAATAATTGGAAATAAAAAATCCTATTCTTTCGACAGTGTTTAAAAAGCGAGACGTCCTTACGGACGTTTCTCGGTTTCTGAATAAAGAGAATGATGGACGTGACTTACTTTGAAGCCCGGATTTTGATTCCTGTAAGGAAGAACTCGATCCGAGACAAGATTTCCCTGCCCATCAATTGATTTGGATTTCAGTTTCAAAAAAAACAGTACTCTTCAGTGCTATCTTTGAAAACTTTACCCAACCTTTCTGATGCTTACGGATTATGACCATGGAAATGTTAAACGATTCGCAAAATGAAATGAAAATCAAAGATGACTTAAGATCTTCCATATCAACCAATTCAATCGACACTAGCTCTACCTGTGAAAGAAAACAGCAGATTGAATCAAATATCCAATCCTATACGAGAATGCGTCAAGTTACCAATCGTGAACTTGCCCAAAATTTCTCCATTCACAATGACTATGAGCACCCAGAATATAAAAGCATCAAGAATTCAATCAGGTTATTGAATGAAAAATTGAAGCGACTCGAGGGTGAGTACGTTTTCTTAGCGCCTTGCGAAACTGCTGGCTGCCCTGTTCATCACACCCCTAATATCTCACCTAATATTAAATCATATAAAAGTGATGACAACAACTCTGACGGTTTGTTACACCACCTAAAAGAAAAACTGCCAGGAAATTAACTTTAACTAATAACTCGCAAATTGGAACTAAAACCAAAAATAAATACCAAAAACTTTCTACCATTGAGATTAATCAAAATTCTGAAAATTCAACCCAATCTAGCTCAGAAAATAATACCAACAAAAATAAGAATCTCCATCCCCCAGTAATGTTTAAAATAAGCCAAAACTATAGGCAACACTTAAAAGAACTAGCTTCTGCAATTCCCACTTTACGTACTCGCCTTTCCGGTGAATACATTAAATTGTACACAAATAACTTTGAAGAATATCATTCACTAAACAATGTTCTAAATACTAAACCCTACGAATATTATGTAATTGAACCAAAAATCTCGCGTGCTTTGAAAATAGTTATAAAAGACCTACCAAGAAATACTGATGTTTAAGATATTCGTGAAGAACTCGGCTTTAATTTTACAAAAGTTAACCAATAGATCAACAGGCGAACGAAGCTTCCCCTACCGATCTACATGGTCACACTACCGAGAAACGAAACAAATAAAAAAATCTTTGATCTTACTAAAATTTGCTATATGTCAATTGCAATAGATAACTACAAAATTAATACAACCTCTCAATGTTATAACTGCAACAAATTTAATCACAGAGCACAAAACTTCCTAACGATTCCGAAATGTTTCAAATGTGCTTATACACACCTCACTCGCGATTATCAAATACAGAACAAAATCCAAGAAATCACCTGTATTAACTGTAACGAAAAAGGACATTCTGCCTCCTACAAAGGTTGCAAACTCTTCCCTAAACCACCTGAAAACAATAATATTCCTCTGAAAAAAACAGTCAGAGAAAATTTCACTTTCGCTCAAGCATTACCTTCTCAACAAATGGCGCAGCTTGCTACTGAAACTCCTAAATCTCGCAAAAATACACTTCACTATTATAATAATAAAAAAAAACTATAATCCAGTGATCAACATTACGCAAGCAATTGAACAACTTAAAGAGCTTGCAGAAATCTTCAATCTAATACCAGGTGTAGTTCCTATTAGATTTTACTGTGAAAATGAATGTAGGCAGTTTTGTTTATAGATGACAACATTGTAGGAAAAATCAAAACATGTATTTAAATCAAAACAGCACAGCACAGTACAAACATTAAACACTCTTTTTCGCCATCATCTTTTCCAAAACACAACCGTTACAGGTTTTTCCCTCTCTTTCATCTGTTGCCACTCTCCAACAGAGAAACTTACCTCTCATGGAGTTTGATCATGACGCAACATTCTCCCCACCTTGAGTTTGGGGATACAAACTCAAAACAATAAACATAAAGATAATATATGCATACAATTTGAGATAAAAAAGAAATACAAATAGCAATACAAATATTTCAAAATATTGGAATGCAAATTTAAATCAATATTTTAAAATTCAAATATAGAAAGTTCAAAAGTTTGTTTAGAAGTTTATAAATCCAGTCTTTTAACTGGTTTTATTTCTCGTCCTGAGCTAGTCACGGGAACAGTTTTATTAGAGTCAGTATTGAGCTCGGGATATTCAGTTACCACTTCCGGACCCTTCCGGTTTTCCGATACGACTTGCTCGTAGTTTGGTTTCAATTCCAAAGGGTACAGTCGTTGAATTGGTCTTAGTACGTTTCCCTTTTCAGTTCGCAGTTTAATAAGTCTGATGATTCCATCTTTACCTGGAAAAAGCTCCAGTACTCTTCCTAGCAGCCAATGCAGCCTTTTTTTATCATCTGTACCAATTAAAACTATGTCACCTACATTTATCTTATCTTCTCTTTTGGTAACTGATGAACGAAGGAAACCCAGGTACTCCCTTTTAAACCTTTGTTTTAGATTTTCACGAACCTTCTGAATATAGCTCCATCTCAAAACAATATTAGTCTTTTCAATTTGATCCAAATCGGAAACATTATTCAATGGAATATCCTGAAGAAACATAGATGGGGTCAAAGTTTTCAGCTCTTGTTCCTCAGATATGTAAGTTAGTGGTCTGCTATTCATGACAGATTCGCACTCACAGACGAGGGTCTGCAATTCCTCGAGAGACAAACAGGAGCGCCCAAGATTTTTTCTTAAAAGATCTTTCAAAATTCCAATCAAGCGTTCCCAGAAACCTCTCCACCATGGAGAGGAGGGTGGGTTAAACTTCCAACGAATTTCCTTGACTCTAAATTCACTTTCAATTGTAGTCCAATCTAATTGTTTCAAAGCTTTGTTTAGTCCTGTAAAATTAGTACCATTGTCTGAGTACATCACAGAAATTCGTCCTCTTCTGGCAATAAACCTACGCATAGCTTGGATGAAGTCATTTGTACTAAGGGAAGGTATTAGTTCTAGATGGACAGCTCTAAATACGGCACAAGTAAAAAGTACTATCCACACCTTTTGTTTAGATTTAGTCAACAGAGGTCCAGCTAAGTCTACTCCAGATACTTGAAAAACTGCTGCTAACTCTGTTCGATCTTTTGGAAGAGGCGGAAAAGGTACTTCAAGATGTTTCACTCTTTGCCTTTTACATGTTAAGCATTCTTTGATAACACTCCGGATAGTCCTTTTCCCTTTCACAATCCAAAATCTTTCCCGCAAAATAGTCAGAAGAGTTAATGTCCCAGCATGTTTGTTAGAAACATGTTCTTGGGCTATAAATCTTCTTACTGCCAGGTGTTTTGATGGTAGAATTATTGGAGAAATAAAATATTTCGATTCTTCTTCATTTATCAATCTAGATTTCAATCGTAAAATTCCTTCTTCATCTTCAAATACTTGAAGACCTCTCAACTTTTTTCGTGTTTCTTCATTAGAGTAACATTCTTTTTGTACTACACGAAAAATAATCTTTTGTGCATTTAACAGTTCCTCATTTGTAAGTTCTGTATATTGTCTGAAGTCTTTGGCCTTTGGTTGAAAACGCAGTACCCAAGTCATAACCCTAACCATCTTTGAAAATTTAGAAAATCTTCTGGCTAACTGTAATGAAATTGACTCTAGCTCTGTGTTATTAGCAGAGATGACTGACTTTCGTTTCTCTATTTCTACTTCTTTTTCGTCAATATTTACAGCTGACTTTGGCCACTGTTCTTTCGGATTCTGTAACCAGGCTGGTCCTTGCCACCACTTGCATTTTTGAAGTTGTTTAGGTCCACAACCTCTTGATAAAATGTCTGCTGGATTCTGATCAGACGAAATATGGAGCCAATCTTCCGAAGTCGTCAATTTTCTTATCTCACTTATTCTGTTGGTAACGAATACCGACCACTGTTCTCGACGAGTTATCCACGTAAGAACTGTGGAAGAATCAGTCCAAAAGTAAGTCTTGATGTAGGGAAGTTTCAGGGATTGCTTCATAGAACTAAAAAGCCTAGCACCAATGACAGCGGCCATTAATTCGAGACGTGGAATTGTAATGGTCTTCATTGGAGCTATTCGTGATCTGGCTTGAAGTAATTGGACAGTGACCGAGCCCCTACTGGATTCACTTCTTAAGAAAATGCATGCCGCATAACCTGTCTTACAGGCATCGACAAAAGTATGGATACTTAAGTTGGATTCCTCTATCACACCTAACCATCTTGGAATTTTTATATTTTTGAAGTATTTCAGTTGCTTTCCCCATTTTAAAAATTTCTTCTTTATTTCATCGTTCACTTCATCATCCCATGATTCTTTGGTTTTCCAAGTGGATTGCAGCAAAACCTTAGGCTGAATCATAACAGGTGCCAAGAAACCTAGGGGATCAAATATTCGACTAACCAAAGAAAGTATTTTCCTTTTGGTTATCTTTTCTTTTTCATCAAATTTCAAAGATTCTGAGCCTATTTCCAAGGTATCTGAATTTCTGTCCCAAATCAATCCTAATACTTGTGATGTTGCATTTTGTGAAGATACAGGAACGGCAGAACTTTCCCAGCCTCTGAGATCAAACATTCCTTCTTTCATTACATTAGTGGCAGATTCGATGAATGTTTCTAGTTCGGCATTATTTTGTACACTAGTTACGCAATTATCGACATAAAAACTATCTATCAATTTTTTAAGAAATTCTTCAGAGTAACGTTCTTTAATTGATTCTTTTGATAAATGATGATTAATAACTGCCATTAACAGAAAAGGACTGCTGGTGATGACAAAAACAACTCGAGCATGCCGGAAAGTTCGCATATTGCCCTCATTGTCATACCAAAGAAATCGTACGAAGTCTCGATCTTTCTAATGTAAGGATATTTGTAAAAAAGCCTTTCTGATATCTGAAATTACACCAATTGGTTTCAGTCTAAATCTCACCAAAATAGAAGGAATTGTTTCAATTAAATTATTTCCAGTCTCCAAACAGTCGTTTAATGATGGATGATTGTGGATCTTAGCAGAGGCATCAAACACCGTTCTTATCTTGGTTGTGGATGTTTCTTTGATGACGGGTCGGTGTGGAAGGTAATGAGTACCAACAAGTAACTCAGTTCCAGGAACTTCCTCAATAACTCCTTCTTCTAACCATTCTCTAAAGACTTCATGATACTTTTCTCTAAAACCAATTTTTTCCAACTTCCTGGTAGTAGATTCAAGTCTTTTCAAGCACAGCTCATAATTGTTTGTTAGAAACGCACGATCCACTTTCCAAGGCATATGGATCTCGTATCTCCCATCTCTCTTTTGCCAAATTGTTTCTTGAAAGTGAAACATGACAGCCTTTTCAGTTTCCTCTCTTGAATTTTGCTCAATGGGATCCCGTATACCAAGTAGTTCCAGATCCCACAGTGAAGAAACAGGAATATCTGTTTGAGATAACATGGTTACGATATTCATACTTGCATCTTTTTCGTCGGTATATCGGGGTACTTTACCCATCAAAGTCCAACCTAACTTGGTTTCTAATGCTACTAAGCCTGTCTCTAACTCTTCTCGTCGACCAGTAATTAACTTACTGGCAACGTCTGCACCCAAAAGTATCTCAATGGGCCCTGTGTTTTCTTGAATATCGGTTAATAATATATTTTTAGTTTTCAGTTCATGTATCCAAGAACCATTTTTTACACTAGAAATATCATTACAAATGACATCATGATCTAAAGCATCTAATTTACAAATATAGTTACCATCAAGACTACTCAAGTAAATTTTATAACACTTGTGTTTATACATCCTTGTTTTCGTTCCGCCAAATAAGGAATGGCGAAATTCCTCTTCCCTCTGCAAATTAAAACCCAAATCTTCAGCAGTAGATTTCAATATATATGATTTTTGCGATCCCGTGTCGATAATAGCTCTAGCTTTACGCTCTTTCTTGATGCCATGTACATTTACAACAAGAGTTTGTAATATAACTTCATTCGTTGCCCGAGAATGTAAAGAATCAACTGTTTTTTCATTAATATTTTTATCATTTACTTCTTGTTTGGGTGAATCAGATTTATTACATACAATGTTTGGGCACATGAACTTTAAATGTCTTTTAGAACACAATTCACACGTTATTTGAGATCGACATCTAGAAGCAAGATGACCCTTAGCCAAGCAGACGCGGCACAATCCGTTATTTTTTATTATTGCGATCTTTTCCTCTAGTGGGATGAAAAAAGCTATTTTACAAAAGCGATTTGCATGAACCTTGAAACAAAACGCGCATGTATCCTTTGATTCTTGAATGAATAATTCAGCAGCAGCTGGGAGCGTATTTTGGCTCTTTGCCAAGTGCTTGCATTCACGTTCATAGGGAAGTAATTCAGATCTACTTAATTTTATTTTTTCTTCTGATTGCACTTCGCTCTTCAGAAACGAAACTATAGCATCCAGTGTTGATATACTCTGTTCGGAGTCAATATTTTTCCTTTGTCTTTCAAAGGATCGCAATATAGGGGTCGGTAATGAACTTTCGACTAAAGGATATAATATTACGCCGCACTGATCTGTAGTTACACCTAAACTACTTAGAGCTCGAAGTTGAGTAGAAAGTTTATTATACAAACCGCTTAAAGAATCTTGTTTCTTTTTAGTAGCGTTATTTAAAACAAGTTTTAACAATTCTCGTACATAAAAATCAATTAATAGTTCTTTTCGTCCATATCTTTCAGTTAAGCTTTCGATCGCCAAAGGGTAATTTTCATTCGTAATAGGAAAAGATTCAACAAGCTCTCTAGCTTCTGACTTAATTTTTGTCGACTGAATTAAGTAATGAAATTTATCACAATCAGTTAAATTTTTATTTTCGTGTATGTTTTTAAACTGATTCCAGAAGGTTAACCAATCTCGTAATTC
>BMAW01072133.1:0-13949 GCA_019974015.1 Nephila pilipes
TGAAAAAGGTTTTTTCCAAGTGGGTGCCGCGATTGCTTTCGATGGAACAAAAACAGCAACGAGTCGATGATTCAGAAAGCTGTTTATCGCTATTTACTCGCAACAAAAAAGATTTCTTGCAAAAAGAAAAAAAAATAAATAAATAAAGATTTGGAAAAGCGTTGGAACGATTGTATCACCCTAAAAGGTGATTAACAAAAGGTGTTATGTTGATGAATAAAAAAAAATTTTGCAAACAAAATGTTGTTTTCAATGTTAGCCTCGGGAGTTATTGATCCATGTGTTATACATATGGCAAGGCGAATTACCTTTATATATTGGTGAATTTCATAACTGATATCAATAGAATTTCATAATGAAAAAGCAACTAAATACCAAGTTTCAAGACAGAAAATGTGAAATCGTCAATATCTTTTAATTAAGAAACATAAAACTTGGAAGTATGTAGATAAAGCAAACATCTAATATACAATATCTTATGTGTATTATACATTTAAACAATATTAAATGTTTTAATAGTTTTACTTATTTATTAAAATAATAATTTCCTTTATATTTTTATGCTGTCTGTAACTGTAAAACAGTATCCACAAAACATTTCAATACATCCAATCCCCCCCCCCACACACACTGCCTTCTCAATGAATAAAATGCAATGAAAGAATTTCAAGAATATTTTATTTTCACAAAATATACAAAAAAAATTAATTGATTAGAAAATATACTTTAAATTTTATGAGATTTAATTGAAGTAGCATTAAGTATCAATGAAGGATATGATATATTTCTTTTTAATAATAAGATCTTTGGCTTCAAGTATACTTGAATAGGGGGAAATAAAGAAAAATCTATGCCCCAATGAGAGTAACCATGAGTAATATTTTTAACAGAATGTGTATGGAGGTATAGTGATCCTGCATTACCAATATCCTCAGTCCATTCAATTAATAAGTGAGTAAACTGCATTATTTCTAGGCTCTGTAAAGAAAGGTCCTCTGATTTATTGTACCTATAAAAAATAGAAATTATATTATCTCATGGTGAAATAATTTTATCAATCAGTTTTACTATTGCTAATCAATAAATATTTAAGACTGGCATAAAATCTTAATATCACTGAAAAGTAAATGGAATTAGTAAATTTTATCATTACAAATAATATGAATTTTATTTATAAATAATTGAGACATTACAATTATTTTATTATTCAATATCTAGTGTTCATTTAAAAAACATTTATACTTTTTAACAATGTTACATTTTACTTTAATTGTTTATATATACACACATACATATATAATGATTTTTTTATAGTATATTACACAAGTAAAAGTATTCAACTAGTTAGAAATTTTGTCCCACTTACTTCCAATTTGAATTCAGTTCAGTAAATCGAGATACACCAGTTTGTGCACTATAAACATCAATGTGTATGTTTAAATCTAAAAACAGGAGGAAATGTACAAGATATAAATTGTGAATTAAAACTGAAAGCATGTATATATATTTTTAGCAGCTTAAAATACAAAGTAATAATGCACATTTGACTTCACTATTGCCTTTATAATTTCTAATTTTGAGGATACAGGCAGCTTTTGATTCAAATGGTTTGAAATTCTCTAGATTATGCACGTAAATATTGCAACAAATATATTTCTAAGAAAACATAATTTTATACATATACCTGTAATCTAAATAAGAACTGTCTCAGAAAAAAATTTAACTTATGCTTTAACTAGAAAATTATAATGCTCTAAAATTTTTTTTAAATTGATCAAACTGATAATTACTATGTAGATGTCAACACTAGACTCTATGAAGTTTTCATATACAATGTTTTGTGGGTGAATAATCTAGAATAAAAAACAAAAAAAATATATGAATAATTAATCAAAATTGGTATAACTAAAAACCATTCAGGAAAATAAATAATATATTAAGATCCTAAGCATGAAAGTTTGCCTCCCTGATAAATATTTAAAAGTTAATATAAAACCAAGAACTCATAATTCCTATACTTGACAATGATAATAAACAATGATGTGGCATTTTCAGCTAAAAATACGTAAAGTAAATTTTAATACTTATGTACTAAAACAAGACAAATTGTTTCATAAATGCAGAACAGTTGCAAATAAGTAAAGTAGCAAATTTGATATTTTTTATGGATTCATAAATTTTATAATACCTTTACAAATTTAATTTCTTACTATGAGAAGTTTTTTCAGATCAATATATTCATATTACCATCTTTTCTCAATAGATAGCTGAATACTAGTATTGGCAGTTTAGCGAGTAAGACAAAAGTTTTGAAGCATTTCTGTACTGGATCCTCATGTTATAAATAATTAAAATTATTGTTTAAATTACTCTAATATAAATACACTTCATCATGGATACAATTCACAAAATAAATGCAGTGTTTTCAAGATATTTTTCCTCCATGAACTATTGTTTTGAATAATTTAAAACAGCAAATAAAACTAAATACACCACAAAATAAAGTACAAATATCCTAAATTTATTTAAAAATTTTCATTTTTACCTCTGTATTCAGGATTAGATTTTACAAAAAGTTCACATATAATTTTATTTTACTCACTGAGAATTATATATATATATATATAGGAAACTATTTAAATTATTAATAACAAGAGTAAGTCTAAATAACAGAGCATGGGTTCATAGTAAATGATAATTATATAACATTTTTAGTAAAGAAACTGTAATACTTTTTATGCTGGCATAAAGGCTAAACGTAGTCAAAGCATGAATACCACAAGCTTTGACCTTTCAAAAAACTACTCTGATCCAATAGCTTGTATTTTTTTTTTTTGTATGTATTAAAAGGAAAAGCATGTATTGAGTAATTTTTTTAAGAAAGATACAATGTAAAGGCTAGAAAAAACTAATAATGGGCATAAAATGGAACAGGTTTTTAATAAATCGAATTTTAAAATTATTATACTACTGATACTGAAGTAGGTTCGAAGAAGTAATGGGACAAGAAATATGCTATTATTTTGATTCCTTCATTTTAAACAGCGGCTAATTCATTCCTTTTCAAGAAATAAAAATGAAATTTCATAAAAGTCATTTGAGGGAGACTGATTTAGAATTTACAATTTGAAAAATGATCAATTTACTATTGTCTCTTAAAATTTCAATTTTTTTTTTATTTCAACACGATTCTCAATAATTTTTTAACCATACATTTAATGATTTATTCAGAAATCTTAACCCTAACATTTTATCTTCAAAAATTCAATTAAAAATATACTTAAAATATTACTGTTCCCCTTTGTATATATTTATATAACAATCCAAACATTAATTTAAAACTTCTGACACATATATATATAGCAATGACATATTCATTTCCCAAAAGAAGTTTTTTTTTTTGATAATTTTACAGACTTTTTAAGTAACAAAAAGGTTGAGAATAAGTCTATTCAAATAAAATTTATCAATTTTAAAAATCTAATATAAAATTCTATATTTATATCAATTTCTTCTTCATTATGGCCTATGACAACTGAATGGCAAAAATTTCAATCAATCAATACAATTATGATCACATAGCCCTTTTAACTTTCACCTAAACTATTTTATACAGATCTTAACTATATTATTCCACATTTTATATTTTCGGTTAAACCCAAGAACAAACTTTATTACTGATCTTATACTAGTTTTATTTCCTGTAGCATTTTTATTGTTGATTTCATTTCTTGAGTAGATTTTTTTAAATGTAAAAACAAAGGATTTTTAGAAATCAAAAGTATTACAGTTGACACTATGACATAGAATTTAAAATTAACAGGTAGCAATATTTTTTCAAATTTTTACATCAACTTATTTCTCCTACAATGAATTTTACATTTACATATCATTCTTGCTGTAACTATAATGTCTACCTTCTTACATAATTTGGTTAAAAAATCTATCAGTTTCTTCAATGATACATTCCTATTTAATATTCAAACAATTATTTTTGAATCAATTCAATTATTTTTAAATATTTTTTTTAATCTTTCACCATTACAGTTAAGTGATTTTTTACATGATTAAATTTTTTAGATGAATTGGTCCTACATATTTCAATTTTTAACTAACAAAAAAAAAAAAATAATAATAAACACAGAAGTTTGTAATTGCTTATATACCTTTGCATTTTTGTTACAAAACATAGCTTATTAAAATCTCACAGGAAGAAAAAAATTACGAAATAGTATGTTGAGTGTATATAATCAACCAGCCATAAAATTCAGGAGCTTCCTTCACTTTAAGCTTATATTGCTTATTGAAAACAATAAACAGTTTAGCTTCATATTTTCATAAAAATGCATATTTTAACAAATCATAAAATAAACTGTCCAGACACTGCATGGACAAATTTTAAACATCACATGGTTCTTGTTTTAAGACACAATTTTTTAATCTGAATGATTTGATGTCAAGGTAAAATTACAAAATATTTTTTTAAAACACACCTTTTGCCCCAGCTTCAATTTCATGCAATTTTGTCATTGCAACACCACCAGGATAATTGTGAGAAGAAATATTTAATATAAGAATTGTAGCACACATATTAATCATGAGATGGAGCCCAGCAAATTGAACTAAAAGACTATGTGATATAGATTTCAGTCTGTTATTCCATCTGGGAAGGAAAAAAAATACTATAATTAATAGACCAGAAAATAACTTACAATATATTTCAAAATATTCAATTCTTCTGCAGTCCACATATAAATATAAAATTTTATATTTATAGTAATTCTTGTGAATAAAAATTATAGAAACAAATTTACACAGATGACAGATTAAATACATATATATTTTAAATGGAACAATTAACCTCTTAATCATTGTTCCCATTTTTCGTATGGGCAACCAATTCAGACAAATTTTGTCGCATTCATTTATCATAAGGATTATCATTTTGTGATAAAATGCTTTGGGAATTCCAATTTTTATCATGACCATATCATTTTCATTTACAAAATGCTTGTTATTTTTATTAAATAACAATATGCAAATTCAGAATATTTTTCAAACAGGAACATGTTTTGAAGGGATATAATTCCAGTACTCAGTGTTTCTATCAATTTTTGTAGAATGAGTATATTAAGTGGTTACTCATTTTTGGGAACTTTTTAAAAAAAAAAAAAAAAAAAAACTACCAGATAATATAAAATGTATTCCTATAAGAAGAATGCAAGTGGGAGAAGAATTAGGGGGAAAATGAAGTATTGTCAAGATTACAAAGTAAGACTATGTATATCATGTTTCAAAACTTCATCATAGGCAGAAAAATTATTACATTACAAAATATTACAGCCATTATTAATATTGAATAAAAACATCATCATTTCCAGATAATAGTGCACTTTATTTAAAACAAACATAATTTTTCTCTTTCAAAAAAATTACATATATTTTCTAAAATCCTTACATTGAAACTTTTCTGCCTAATTTGGATCTGCGAGGAAAGCCAAATATAAGGTAAAATATGATAAGCTAATGAATAATTTTATACCTTTAAGAAACCATCAAATTTAAAGGGATTTTTTTTTTTTACAATATTAGTATTCACACACTTTACAATTTCGTAAATATTAGAAAAATCAATACAAAAATTCCGATGATTTCTGAAGAAATTTTGTCAAAATTGTGCGATAAGTAAGGGGTTAAATAATCCAATATAAAATTAATCACAGCATAAAGCATTTTTTGAAACATGCAAAAATGCAATAAAATTTTTAAAAAGTTTATTGCCTATAAAATTTGGCAAAATGTGATAAGCATTTTTCATTTTCAATATCAAAAAGAAAAATTATTACAATAAAAATTTGAAATATATTAATTTATTGAATAAACAGCTTATGCACAACTGACATTTCTAAAAAAATTTTTTTTTTCCTTTTTAATCCAGTCCAGAATTTTTTTCCTTTTTATCACTTTATTTTTATTTGCTGAAAAAAATGAATTTCTTACAAATTATAACCACAATTTAAGTAAATGAAAAAATGCATATTTTATCAATGAAAAATAACTAAACTGCTGGTTTTAGAAATAGCTACAAGTACATCATAATAGATAATGACAACAAATAAGTATGCATGAAAAAAATGCAACATGCAAGATTCTAAGCAATAAGGACTTTAGTTAAGCATTCTATGATATTTCTGCTCATATTGCATGACTAACATGTGAATATGGAATCAATGGGTTTGGGAAAGCCAAACAGAATGCCATGCTGGAACTATGAGTAAAGAAGGCATAGTCCATCCAGTCTTATAGGATTGTACATACATTGATCCAGGAATAACAAATGTCTGGAATGACAGTAGGAAAATGTCTATAGCATTATGAACTGTCAGATTGGTGCCCATTGTTGTGGTTTTCCCTTGATGCTTCCGCAGAGACAGGTACCCCTACTGTGGTGCATTGAGTAATGATCATGGATACAGGAGTAGCATCATATTGTTTTTTTCAAACAAATCTCAATTTTTCCTAAAGAAACAAATATTTCCAGCTTACATTCATCATTTTCAAATAGGTTCAGTTCCTTGAGTTATTGCACGGAATCCCTTGAATATACATTTTGTTTTCTTAGCTAGTACAATATCGATGAGTTAAGATCCTTATCTGAACCCTATTATAGATGATTCCATGACACTACTTTCAACAAGACAATTCTCCAATGCACATTTTCCTGACCTTCCTTGATACAGAGGTTGTTTGACTGTTGCTCTGATCAGCACATTCTCCAAATCCATCAACCAATCAGAACATCTGGTCAAGTGTTGCTCAGAGACAGACATGTCATCATTCATCAGCCACTATAATTGATGAACTTTGGCATGGAGTTGAAGTCGCATGTACTTGTATCTATCATTTACAACCAATCTGTCTTAATAGTCAGCCAGATTAGAATTGTTATTACTGGGAAAGGTGTTAGTTCTAGAAACTGAATTCTAAATACTTTGTACCCCAAAGCCCCTTTATATTTAATCAAATCTTCATCTAATAATATAGTTTATACACAATAAATATTTCCTTCTAAGGAGATATCTCAAGAAAAATTTTCAATCATTATGAATTGTTTTAAAATGAATATATATGCATATATATATAATAGATGTTCCCACCAACTCCACACAATGTGAAAAATGTGTAAAAAGCATAGATCCTCACTGTAAACCACACATTTGACATCAATGGTGATGCTATGTTATCAATTAAGACAAATAAAAGAAAACTTTAAAAAATATTGATACTTGAGTTTTAATAAATATTACATTCATTGTTTTGATTGTAAATGTAATTTAACCTTATCTTAAACATAACAAACAAATGCACTAGCATGCACATCAAACATTTTCTGCCAAGCAAAATTATATTTGTCTTGCATCTTTATCATTCTTACATTATTTAAAATACAATTTTAAAAATTTCCATTTTATTTGCACCTTAAAAATACTCACATGTGTGCACATGTCCTTGCAGCAGCAACATTCAGAAGCGGAATAGTATAGATAATGAATCGCAGTTCCTTATGAGGCAAAAATGAATATAGAATAATGAAACCAAGAGCTGGATAAATTAGAACTCTTACTCGAAAATCCAACTTGAATGCATATGGAATGAAGATAATAGATAGAAACAAAGCTCTTGGAAGTGCAGAGTAAAAATACCATCCCCATGGTGATGTCTTTCACAAATTAAGAAAAATCTAAATATTATAAACTTAACTCATTAAATAATAAGCAGAATATATACTTATATACATACACATATATTACAAAACAGCTTTCAAAGTTTATAAGGTCCCAATTATATTTTTGTTCCAGTAAAATGTTAGCAAAATAAATGCAGAATCATTTTTAGCATAATTGATATTTTTCATAACTTTAGGAATATTGTGACTCATTTCACTGTCTTGTTTATTTAATTCATGAAAACGATATTATATATATATATATATAAAAATTTAAATCTCTATTTATTTTAGGATAAAATTCTCAAACACAGTAGAAATTTGATTTCTAGAATCAATTTTATAAAACGATCACAGAAATTGAACAGTTATGAAATAATGCAAGAGAACTTTTAAGTCTAGTTTAATAGAATTACATCAGAATTTAAGCAATTTAGTGGTCCATAACATTAAATGAGGGTTAAATCATTGATTTATTGATGAATACCAACCGATCTTTACTCATATGCTCTGTACTAACCAGGCTATTTCAGCATGATTTTTGATCAATATATAGTATTCCACTTCTTGCATGTGGTTTGATTCATCATAATTACACTATACCTCAGAGATGTTATTTTAATGAAAATTTATGTCTCTTGTAGACACTAGCTGAGTCCCATTGGTTTGCCAAAAAACTGTAAAAAAATGAGGTTTTCCAAAAATTTTACAGCATTTAAAGCAAATTAAATTAGAATTTTGTAAATTTACAATTTTTAGAATGCATTCTATAAAATTTTTATAGATGCATCTCATTTATAAGAACTAAAAGCTCAAAATTAAAAATATATATATTAGAAACTGTTTTTAAAATGAAAAATGCATGTTTCATTTGAAAATATACAGATTTGAGACTGCACAGAACTATACGATTTCAAGGTAATTTTAAAAACAATTTTCCAGTTTATTTCCTTTTGAAATATCCTAAAAGTTTGTTCACATTTTCAGAAATTTTATATATATTTCAAAATTTAACATACTTATGAATTGCATTAATATAAACACATAACTCAGTTTCAATATATTTGTTCCCTAAGTTCTTTAACAAATTTCAGGAAATTTAAAACACAATGTATCTGATATCACATTCAATATCCTGCTCAACTATACGCAGGATAAAAATATCAATTATCTGTAAATGTATAATACATTGAAAAGTCTACAGTTCTGTATACCAATTTTTTCTTCAGATTTTCAAAATCCATATCAATTTTGAATTTTAGTCTCCATGCAGTTAATTTCTATACACTCAAATTTACTATTTAATTCAGGATGGATTTTATCTAGTTAAAGAATGAAGCACTACGAGAAAAAAAATTATTTTAATTGTTTTCTTAATTCATGTTAGTTATCTTACATAATTTTTTTTTTTTGTTTGTTATAAAGTGAATACTAATTCTAAAATACATAGAAAATTTAAAGATAAATTATATTTTGTTAATAAAAATTTTTAAGCAATTTTAAAATTTTCAAGGATTTTTACTCAATGAAATTACATAACCTTTTATTAAAGCAATGAACAAAAAGAACACACTGAACACATTTTTTTTGTAACACTAAAATACATCAACTAGATTCCTCCCCTCTCCCTCAAAAGAAAGTGAATCAAAAGTCCTCATGGTAACATAAAAAGCATGATTTTGGATAAATATGTCCCATCTGTTAAAACTTTTCTAAATCAGAAAGATATCTTAAGATTATATTACTTCTGCTAGACTTCATAAAGAAGGGAATAACAAATGAAAATGAGGGGAGGTGGGAGTTAGACACAGAGAGCCAGGATTCTTTAACATTCTACATTGAACTTTATCTAGAATTAAACAGAGTAAACTTCCAAATCAGGATAGAACAATTTATCAAATATAATTGCAAAATATATTTTTTGGAAGGGATGGTTTGAAAATTCCTCTGATTTGAATAAAAAATGAAAAGTAATAGGATAGGATTCAAATATTAGTATTTCAGGACAATGAATTAAATTCAATTAGAAGAACAGAAGTAAAAGAAAATGGGGCTTGATAACCCAAGGACAAGTAATTTATTAGTTTCAAGAACAGGATATTATAGATACCTATCACAGGGGGAAAAAAAGAACTAAATACCAAATACTAACATTAATTTTAAAAAAAAAATATTAACTTTTCCTCACACTTCAAAATGCACAAAATATACGAAATTTAAAATTTTGCCTTTTTCTTTCTTAATGAGTTTTCATGTGTACTTCAGATATAGAAATTTTTTCACCACCAATTCTGTAGCATTATATCTTTTTTAAATAAAATCTGTAAAAAATAAATTTTAATAAAATTATTAAATAAATTATGATGATAATTACTGAAGCCGAATAATTGTCATACGTGGATTTAATGACATGCAAACAGAAGTATCATAATAGAAAAAGACAATTAAGAAAATAATATCAAAAATCCATAAAACAATTATAAAAAAAATTCAAGTTTTAGACATGAAAACATCCTAGTTTTTAGATTAAAATATTTTCACAATGTGATATTAATAGGCGAGTGCAATAAATGTTACAATTACATAAATATAAGTATATATTTACATAAATATAATAATTACATAAATATATATATATATATTACATAATTACATAAATACACCCTTTCATACTTGATAGAAATTATGTAAATCAGGAGGGTGGGGGGAATATTTCAAAACATATATAATTTCAAGTTAAATGATTTCTTTGAGCAAGGACACATTTCAGAAATAATAAATGATATAGATATGTTAAATAAAAGGATACACCCCATTCAGAACTTTTGTTCAAAAATATATTAAACCATAGAACTTCACCTTCTGGCCAAACGAGTCTCATCCAATAGAATGAGTCTAATGAAACAGTTAAACCTGTACAATAATAAAAATATCCATCAGCTGTGATCAACATTTTTTAAAATTATTTAATAACATAAATTTTTTTTTAAAAAGTGAAGGAAAAAAATATTTTTTAAGAAACATAATTATTACAATAATCTGCACATATAGATAATAAGGATAGTGACTCTTGGCTACTGTAGTATAAAAATGAAATAATACTTCAAATTTTTTTTTAAGAAGCAAGCATAAATAAAACAATTAAAAATATAAAATGACATTGTGAGGAACAAATATTCTTGGCAAAAGAAAATATGTATAATTTTATCAAATTAAAAATTTTAAAAAAATTTAACATTTTTATAAATTAAATATTAGAATATCACAGTTAAATAGTTTTAAAATCAGCTAATGCTGCACAAAAATGTTAAATTAGTTATTAACATTATTCTAAATGTATGCATTATATGTTAATAAACTCTCAAAAAATAATAGTATCTTTCATACTGCACAATTGATAAAAGAATGAATAAAGAACACAACTCCATTATATAAACACACACACTTATAATGATACCCCTCAGAATCTGAGTACCCAGAACTTGAGCTTTAAAGGAGGCTAGAGAAATAAAAATGGATTTCAGGGATGCAACACCTCGTTTTTCAATAAGTAACCATATTTCCAACTATTAATGCTTTCCCATTGTTTAGTTCAGCCAATACATAAGTCATTCAGTTGGTAGTGAAAACATATCGTCCAATTTCCATTGCTGATTCATTACATATTTTGTATTGTTCTTTTAATAATAACAATGCAGTTTTATGCTGTTTACTATGGAAGGTGACTTACCTTCCAATCAATAACATCCTTCTTCCTACAACTTATACATTGATCAGAAGTGTTACATTTTAAAATAAATGCAGGTTTTTACATTTTAAAATCTATTATAAATTTTTATTCAGATGTTATTTTAATTATAAATAGTTTACTTAACATTCAATATATATACCATTAAAACTAATTTGAAAATTTGAATTTAGGGACACTGAAAAAATTAATTCAATTTCTATTATTTTAAGGGAAAGGAAAGAATCGTCTTGGAACTCAAATTATTTGAAATTTGAAAAGGGTTCTGAAGCATTTCATATCATTGTATTGTGTGTAATATAATACATATTTTTCTTCTTTTTTATGATTTTTAAACTTAATATATATATAAATAACGTTCATAATATCATTTTGTATCTATGATGACTATTTTTGGTTTTAAATTTGCAAATGGAATTATGAATTAACCATAGAAGATTATTTGGATTTTTTTCATACAATGAAGAGATCACATAGATCACATTTTCTAAGACATATTTTGAACCCAGTTAACAACTTAACAAATTTCAATATTTTAAACAACCAACCAGATATCAACAGCTAGCATCTTTTTCAACTTTCTGGTAATAATGACATGTTGCTTTTTGAGTATTTAAGATTTACATATAGCCATTTCATTTACTTGAAGATTAATTCATGCATCAATGCTGATATGATTTTCATTCCTTTGAATTTTTTTGTATCTTTTTTTTTTGTGCATTACTTTCATAATTTTCAAATTTTCTGATGGCTATTTTTTCATTTTAAATTTTTTTGTGTTTCATTGTTTTTTTTGGATGTATCCATATTAGTCCACACAGTTATAAACTAGGAAAGTTAGTATAACAATTAATTACATCAAACGAATCTCACATATTGGGTCTATAGCCCAAAATTGCTTTATGACCAGCTGAGCTTCATACTGAGTTGTTTCATTTGACTTTCCTTCTTTGATTCGCTACTTGTTTTGAAGATTTTATTAACAAATATGTCTCTTTTTTTTCCCTGTATAACTTGTTTGCCACCTGTATTATAACTTTTATGGTTCAATAGCTCCAAATTATCTTATTACAAATCAAGAAACTGAATCACACACCTTATCATAGAAAACAAAAATTTTTAAATTAGGCAAAGAACATATACAAAATATAACTTACCTAACATCCATAAACCTGCAGGAATTCCCCAACAAAAAATCTTTCGAATATGTAAATGTCCTAAAGTAATTTCTTCAATTGCTATCAACCCCAAAAGTATTGATAATTCAGCTCGGAAAATTATCACGGCAGCAGCTGTTGTTATGATGAACTTTTTTTGCTTTCCAGTCATCCAATAATGAAATGCAAATAATGCTGAAAAGAATATAAAAAAGCATTCGAAATATATATTTCTTCTTATAAACATACAATTGTATTTGTCTTGTTTTTGAACAACCATATACCACATAAATTATTATTTGTAAAAAATATAAAGATGTAATTCAATTACATTCTACTTGCAGCAATTAAACACAGAACTAAAGTACACGTTCTGAAAAAAAAATTATTCAATTTATAATCTATATGAACTTCACTAGAGATTGGTGCAGTTTATCCCACATTTGTTCGTAACCTTCAAACGATAATCATTGTCTCATACTGACTGCCACTTTGCTCTATCATTACCAGTGTAGAAATACATACTATCTCAATCTTTATTTTCCCAGACATAACATAAGTACTGAATGATAATCTAGTTTTTCAAATTCCAATTTTTTCCTAGTTTAAAGATGTTAAAAGGCATAACTGAACAAATGTTGTTTTTCATTTATTCAGAACATAGTAATTAAAAGAAATAAATATTTCTTTCATAAATCATTTTAATATGTTTACTTAATTCATAAAAATATTTTCCCCATAAGTACCGATAAATAATTTGTAAAAGTAGAGGCCCATGTTATCAACTTCCTCATATGTGCTAAAGTATATTATATAAACACTTACAGATCTATATAATACATAAATATAACAGAGTAATAACATCGTATGCAAATATTAAAGAAATTTCCTTTTCTTTCTATTTACTTGGCCCAAAAATATTTTTTAAGAAAGAGACTTTGAAAACAACTACTCATATTGGTAATATTACAAATGAATAGTAAAGAAATTTTGTATGTGAGTAACACATGGATCAATAAGTTCCGAGACTAACCCAGAGATGGCGCTCGTAGTAAACCAGTAACCAGGTCTTTCTAGAGTACTAACCTTTGCTTGAAACGTGTCAAAATTTTAAGTCGATCGGACCAGAAATAGCTGAGTTATCGAGGTTGGAATAAAGTCGTTTTGTAGTTTGTTTAAAAAATGGAAAAAACCGAGTTTCGTTTTCTGATAAAACATTGTTTTTTAATGGGTAAAACACCGTGCAAGCGAAACAATGGATTGAAAAATGATACCCGGACTCTTGTCCATCAAAAGCAACGATTTGTCGGTGGTTTGC
>BMAW01072136.1:0-19489 GCA_019974015.1 Nephila pilipes
GATGAACATTTTAAACTAATTAATTGTATGTATATTGATTCGTTTCTAACATATCAACAATTTCATAAAATTAAACTAAATACAATATTGTTTTATAAAAATACAGTTTTATTATTATAAAACAATCACTGAATATAATTTCCTGTATAACGTTTTATTATCCCTCTCTCTTATATATCTTACTATTATTTTCATACATTAAGACAATTTATATTAATTTTTTTTTCCGAGTTCACAATTAATGATAAAAGCAAATCATGTCTCACATCAGATTAGTACTTTCCTATTACGACCTTACCACATATTTTGATGCTAAATTAGTGCATTGTAGCTTGTTCGATGCTAGGCTTCTACTTCCACTAAGTGTCAGACTTTTTGTTCCATTTCTTCACAAAAATATTAATTTCAAGAAAAAAAGTATATATATGTAACATTATTCCTATCGACTTTTGTAAAGTAACATAATATCAGATACAGTCGAGGCGTATTGAATTTTCACTTTTATTTAAAGCTGTGAGAGAGACCATTTTCATTAGGTAGTTGGTTACATCATTTAAGTAAGAAGAGCAGAACAGTTGTATGAAAAAGAGCAAGCGCAGTATGAAAAAGAGAACGTTTTTCGTTGCGTTTTCGCTTATATACTAGGGAAAATTCCCATCAAACGTCATAAGCACGTGGTAAGAATAAGGGGATTCCAGGGAAATATAGTAGATAGGGAATTAAAAAGGGATTGTTTTTGATAGATTTATAATTAGTTTAAGCAGAATTAATCCTTTTCAAGAGCACGTGATGTAATAAATTATAGAATACTTTTGGAAGGGGATCAGGAAATAAGAATGAACTCTTTACTTTTGTATTAGGGAATGAGATAGAATAGAAAGTTAAGTTATTATTTAGGGTAATTATTGAATTAAAAGTTAAATCATTACATATATATATAGGCTCTTAAATAACAAATGCATAAAATAAAGAAATTTTTGGACAATACTTTAAAGGAAAAATTTAGCACTAAACCACAGGCATAAATTTTAAAAAGGTATCTGACATAGCAGAGAATATTTTTTTTCTTTCAAATTCATGTAATGCCACAAATTCTGTTAAATAAGAACCCAAACATAATGAGTAGTGCCTCTGGTATATAGTTCCTAATTCTGTTCTCCAGCATTTGACAGACTATGAACATGACCACCTCTTTTCACTCAAAATATACAATAAACAGACTTGAAATCCTAATATCAAAAGTAGTAAAACTGACTTAAATTAAAATACTGTTACACAGCATAATAAGTCAAATGAATTATTTCAATGTAATGCAAAAGGTTTCTTAAGAAATATTCATTCATATTTGAGAATTAACAAATAATCAAATAATACAAATAGAACCCAGAGGAACAACAAAAACATGTTATAAAATTGATTGCTTGAAAGTGAACTTCAAAATTAAATTTTGATGAAGGCAAGCAGCAAAACATTCTACTAATGTTTATAAAATCAACACCTAAATCTAGGATAGTTTTTCAATAAGGAGCAGCTTGTAAACTAAAATCAAAATGAGGTTTGATTTTATTAACGTTGCACCAGAAGCAAGATGAGGGTTGTTGATAACAGACCTCATAATTTTAAACCATGGTCAAGTGACGAGAACAACATCTAAGCTGGCACCTCCCTTTCCTAACTTCCACACCCTGCCTACAAACAGAAAAAAAAAGAACATATTAAGATTAAATTTTTCTTGCCAACTAATGACAGTAACACCAATATATTTTCTTGCTCACTCTATTTTTATTTAGTTCATATTATTAAAAAAAAGTTCTTACCAGAACAGAAGTTTTTTTTTTTTTTTTGACGAAAATGAAATGTAAAGTACATGTTACATTTATCAATAATTTTGTTCAATAATGGTTTTCTTTTAGCAAATTTTCAGTACTTGTCTATTATAGCGGCGCTTGTCAAATTATGACTACGTCAAGTCGTCGCCAAACTAGTGAAGCCTACCTTTTAATATAATCTACTTGGCAATATTTCTTAGTCGCTTGGCGATCAATCATCGGGCGCCCCTGTAATAGACAAGTACCACATTTTCTTTTGTTAAATTTTATATTTTTTTGTAACTCTAATGTGGTTTGGCAACTTATTTTGAGTCACTAAAAAAATGTCAAAAACCCCAAGCTATATTCTGCATTCCATTTAAATAGCTTTCTTTCATTATACCTTCAAATATTTTATCATTCAGGAAAGGTATAACTTTTTGTAAGACTCAATATAAA
The DNA here is from genome assembly GCA_019974015.1 of Nephila pilipes. NCBI lineage: Eukaryota > Metazoa > Arthropoda > Arachnida > Araneae > Nephilidae > Nephila > Nephila pilipes. The sequence goes on from BMAW01072136.1 coordinate 2,268, forward strand.
TGAAATTTAAAAATAACTTAATTATACAACAAACTTTGAAAAGTACAAAAAGTTCCTTTCATGCTCAGAAAGTCAGATGCCATACCAGAAATTTATTAAGACATTTGAGAAAATATCATCCATCTTACAACTTGGCAGTTACAGTAATTGCAAAGAGTATTTTGATAACATCAATAGTATGAAGGAATATATGTAAATTTACACAGTGATAGATTAAAAAATAATTGCAAGCTATTTTCATGCCTTGGTTGGGACCAATGTATTTCTAAGTAAAAGGTGGTTAAAAAAAAGAGGTAGATAAAAAAAATTAATTCTAATATCAGATAACAAATTAAACTTAACCAAACTATCATAAACTAAACAAATATGAAGTGTCTTTTATAGAGTTTTAGCACCATCAACACTTTCAAATGGTAATGATGTACTTCATTCAAGTTATAGGTATGTTTCACATTTTTTTTCCCCCAAAATTAAATTTTACTCATAAACAATTTCATGCAAGTAGTTGAAGCTTAAATTTTTTGTTTAAAATGTTACAATCAATAATATTACAACACATAACTATAGTATGTTTTAATGATAGTAATTTTTAAACTCATGCAACAGAAAAAAATTAGCATTTACAAAACCTGCGCCATCAAAATTTATTCTAGTATTAGTCCTGTCACGAATAGAATTTATAGTCGTTCCTTGTCTTCCTACGACATGTCCAACATATCCTTTCGGTATTTTAAGAGTTCTGGTGATTCTGTTGGGTTGCGCTTGCATAATTTTTTCTTCGCTTTCTTGGCAACGCAATAATTTGACAACATATGTTGTAACTACACTGATTCCTACACCTACGCCGATAATAATGTAGTGTTTTTTGATCCACTGAATCATTGTGATTGAGTATCTTACTGAAACACCATCAATTTGTCGACCATTTAAGGCAAAACATTACAAAAAGAGTTGATTGATTGAAAAAAAAAGAAGGATGTAGAGCAACAAAGGCCATTATCCTTTTTTCAACAATCAAATAGTATTATCGTAAGATTATTAAATTTTTTATATCATTTTTTAACCCGTCAATGCCTTCGATAGACTGTCTAATCTTCAGCAAGAGGAGAATATTATTTTATAATATTTTTTTAAAAAATCTTTTTAATATTATTGTAAAATTATAATAGTAATAAATAAAATATTGGGAATCCTTCAGTTTACGGGGTTGAAGATTTTTCCCCGTCAAATCCTAATTTCTAGTTAAAGGCTGATCGCCAAGTCGTTGTCCTTGGGAGAAACCAGTTTGTAGCAACCGTGCGCAAGACGATCCGCGGGGAAAACTCTCTGCATAGTAATACACTGTTTTTCTGGATGTTTACCATTTTTCAAATGGTCTTGTTTTCTGAAAAGCGTTGTCGTCTAAACTGCGCTCCAGCCATCTTCTTGCTATTAAAATGAACCATTGAAAAATATTTTTAAGAAAACGCTTAACTATTTGAAGAAGTAAATTAATTATGTAATAAAAGTAAATAGATCGGCTTAATCGCGCTCCAGCTATCTTCTTGCTGCTTACCTGAAAGTTTTGTTTGATATTTTAAATGAACCGAAAATTTTTTTTTTAAAGAAATGCTTACCAATTTGAAGAAGTATATTGAAGTTGTGTAGTAAATAGCGAATCGAAATTAAAGTAATTAAAATTGTAAAAAAAAAATATGTGATTTTCAATACCATAAGTACTAGAATAAATAATTTTTATCCTTTAACATTGAAATTGAGTTTTTTTTCCTTCGTTATTATTGGATTAATGAAGATTATTCTCGCATTTTTATTTTCGTACATTTATATTTTCTAATGAAGGATGCATCTGAAACATTAAAAAAGTTACTTTAAATTAAGTTACATTATTAAGTTTTATTGAAACAAAACAAAATAAATAAATAAAGCTTTTCTATCAAAATTTATATCAGATATATTATTTCTCGTTAGAAGCTCTCCAAAAAAATGAAAGTAATGATTACAATAACCTAAAATTCGATTAAAAATTTTCGTAGCTTTTGCAATGAAAATCTATAAATTCAATAATCATGAAATGTTATCGTACGGTAATTTTTCATTTTCGGAACGAAAATGCTAAAATTGACAGCAAATTTCTAAACCTTAAAAAGGACAGAGAAATATTTTAATATGCCAAAAAAATGTAATAAAAAGTGTACACAAAATACTAAGTATTTAGTAAAAATATGCATTGTAGCATATTAATTATCAGAATAACTTTTAGAAACATTTTATGGATGAAATATTTTATAAACGTACCATAAAAGAATAAGCAAAAAGTGAACTGGACTTGACAATGCTCTGAAAGATAACAATGTGAGAGCTACATTAAATTAAACTTGCCTCCAGAATATTGTATGATTTGAATCAAAGGGAACACTTTCTTCTGTAAATTGGAACAGTAAAATATTAAGAATTTAGATGCATGAAAAAATGAAAAATTATAAGTAATGGACATATTCCAGATCAGTATAAAGTCGAATATATAAGTTATTTCTACGATTTTCCAAAAGCATGCAAAGTACTTATTTCTGTCTAATTTAAAATAATCACTCTTATTATTATAAGAAACAATAAATTTAAACTTTCATACATTTATATATACATAAACGCTTTTTTTTTTTTAAAAAAAAAATAATAATGTTCAAAATTTCTAGGCAATTTTTTCTTCATAAATATTATTACAAATCATTCTTCAATAGAAATTAATTTATGAAATTTTATTAACAATGGCATTTTTTTTACTAAATTCCATTTAAAAAGCAAAGCATTCTTAATAAGTCTACCTGAGGAATAAAGAATTTATTATTTATGGTTTTTTATTCTATAAAAACCTCCCTCTTTCTTCCTCCTTAATTTTGCTTCTAAGTATAATAAGTAAAGTATTTGACATTAATAAAACAAATGAATCAAATGTATAAAAAAGGTAAAAGTTTTCAGGAGAAATTATTATTAACTTATCGCTAAGAGATTGAATATTTTTAAGAAATAAGGGATAATTTCTACTAAAATAAATAATCAAATTTATACTTATATAAGATCACAAAATTTTTTTCGCACAGGTGATAATTTGTAAAAAAAAAAAAAAAAAAAATTCTTCTCTGTCTTAACTGTCCACACACACATTTAAAGAAAGTTTTGTCTACATATTTATAAACATTTATTATTAGTTATCATAAAATAGAATAAATAAGAATATATCATTCACTTACTCTTAAATAACAGGAAAACAAGAATGCATTCTAAAATCTATTGGTAAATATATATAGATACATTTTATTAAGAATACACATTAAATATTTTTAAGATAATATTTACCAAGTGATACAAAAACATACTAGATAATTTAAAAAATTTTTTCATCAATTTCAATTACGCTATTAAGGCGGGAAACGAAGAAATTTTAATGATAACTAAAATATTTGAGAATCTATAAGAAAGATAAAAAGTTCCAAGAAGCTATATTTTACATCCTTACTAGTTATCAACAAACATTCAATATAACCATCACTCAAATTGGCAATGCCGAGCCAGATTCGGTTCTCCCTCTGACAAGAAGAAAAGATTCCCCCAATTGTGATTGACTGATACATTAGAAACACAGCCATCCTTAAAGACCTTCGAATCTCCAAATCGACACTCATATTGCTTTCTAGACGCTCCTACGAACTAACTACAGAAATCCTCTTATCCAAGCCTAGCCTATTCTTGCCCACAGCAATTGAAATCCACGCTTTCTCTCTCAATCCTGTGAAAATTACTTTCATTGAGTCCCACCATAACCAAGGGCATTTTAACTACCGATACCTTTTTAATTTTTCTCCCTTAAAAAGAAGAGAGCTAACAAACAGTATCGTAGAACAGCTGATTCACCCTCTTTCTACACTCCCCAACACCTTTATACTTTAAAATAACTTTCCATTTTCGTTTCAATCGCACTTCCCTTTAAAATCCCTTGCTCCCGTCCAAGGCGGAAAGCTAATATATGATCTAAAAGGGGCCGCAACAGACTGACCACACATTTTGAGGGAAGTGGTATCCTTGGTCTGCTTTCATTTAACATTTTTTTGGCTCCGTCCAAACACAGTGCAGCGGAAGTTTACAGGGGAAGAATCAGCTTGAAGTCTTAGAAAATGCTGTTCCATGGGGCGGGGTCAGAAAGCCAATCTCTTTCAGAAAAAACATGCCTTCGGCAAAAAAAAGGGGGGGGGGAGAATGACCAGATGCAAATATTTCAAAAGTTCTTAACTTTCTTTATTTTTACACCCTATCTCCCTAGAAATCTATTAAGAATCTGAATTTCGGGTCATATACTTACCCAGAAGTAAATTAAAATTAATAATATATAATATTAAAAATGATAATAACTTAAAAATACAAAGATATAATTGAAGGAACTTTATAGGAATTCCTCTAACAAAATCAATCGACAATGAATGTAATCTTCAATAAGGTCACCCCCTCCCTCTTCTTGGTATCTCATATTCTTTTTTAAAATTAAGCTAAAGCTCTTAAAATCGTAAGTATTAAAAAAAAAACACTGCCAGTAAATCTTATCATTAGTTTTTCTTTTATATTGGCGAAAACAGTTTGATGAACGAAACTGATATCTAAGCTCAACAAATGGAGGACTTAGTATTAAAAACGCCATTGTTTGTGCAATTGATTGATAAATATGCAAAATGATATTTTTAAAAATCACTTCTGTAAAAGACGCAAAAATATAACATTAATATTGGTTGATATCGTACAAATAGTAGCTTGTTTATTTTTAACTGTTATTTTTATCTAATGTTTAATGTATGTATTTTTTCGGAAAAGAAGTGAAAAAAGCTTCTATAAGCACTTTTTATTATTGCTACGATACTCAGGTAAAAAGAATTTTGGTTTGGTTTTATTACCATCGCTCTAGAAGCAACACGAGGGCTATTTGCGATTTACCCCGATCTAGTGACGAGAACGACACCTGAGCTGGCAACCCACTCTCCTAACTTCCACACCACGCCAACGTGAAGACTTTGAACCCCCCTCAGATTTAACGTGTGTCAGCCCCGGCTACACGGCGGGTCTTTAGTAGTATCAAGGCTAGAACCAGCGTCTGGACGAAAACTGTCAGTCATGAATCCATGACCATGACCACTAGGCTATTGCTTCCACATGTTCCCACCGAGTAACTTTTTTTTAATGATTTAAGAAGTGGAAGTAAAGATAATTAAAAATTACATGTTTTATACAAATTGCTTATTTATTATTCCCAGTTTTAGCAGCTAAGATGGAATAAAATTTAGTTTTTTTTCCCCTAAAAAACAGTCCTCGACCTCAAGTATACAGAAGTGAAAAAAAAAAAATCACATTTGTTTATTAAATAATCCTACTTTCGATAAAATTCAAAACTATTTACAGATTTTCTAAAAGTATTTTATTTAGGTTCTTAAATGCCTATTAAGCATTAAAAGAAAATCACACCTTTGAAAATCTTAGAAAACTTGATTACAAAACACAATGTAAGTATAGAGTTTAATTAATTTCTCCCAATTTGACAATAATTTTATACAAATCGTCTTAATTAGAATATTTCAAATTAGTCTCAGTTGTGATAAAGTGTTTTGCTTCTTATATGAAATGGGTACAATTACATTCTTATTTTCGATATTAGAATAACAATAATTGATTTAATAGCACTTAATTTATTTTTTATCATCTTAATAACAAATTCTTCCCTATTAATACTTTACTCAGAATATAAATTATAGTTTTGAATTTGGAAGAAAATCCAGCTATTGGTCTTGTGACTTCTTAATTCAATTGTTCCAGAATTTTTTTAATCAAATATATCATTTCTTTTATCAGACTCTGAAGAAACTGTGCATTAATTGTATTGGTAAGATAATATTTTAAGGAAGAAAACTGAGAAAATTTAGAGAAACAAAAGTGTAGGAATTATTTTTTAAATTTTAATTACATCACAGCTCTGAAACACTTTCTGAAGCATTAAAAACTGTAAAAAAAGCAGGAAGTAAGTTATATTTATGAGAACATACTTTTTAAATTAATATAAGTGTTTAATTGTAATTGCGCTTTGCTTCATTTATCTACTTTTTAAGTATATGACTTTAGAAAAATCAGCCACTTTCTGTCTTTAAATTGTACTTATGCGAGTATGCTATTTCCCCTTCAAAAGTAAACTAAGTTTGTGTATAATTTATTATTTTTCGTGAATGTTTTTTTTTTAAAAAACAGCTGTGATTTCCCTGGTTGTTATCTATTTCGTTCCATTTGTCAACCATTTAGGGGTGGGGATATTTTTGCATTTGGAAAACTTTTAAGATGCTTGAAGGTGTTTGTCTTAGCTATCATAATTTTTTTTTAAAAAATGTTTAATATTCCTTAACTGTACCATTTTTATTTTACCAGTTCCGAATTGAATTTTACCAGTTCCGATTCCTATGGGATATAAGAATATTAACCCTTTCGATACCGGAGGGAGAAAAAGAAGTACTTCTCTGGGCCCGCGGCTAGTTACCACGGAATGTCACGCTGTGCCCAAACGATTTTAGATATTAAGCCTAATTAGTGAAAAAAATTCCTCTAAAATCGGCTATTCATTAAAATATTTTGGTATTTACATATATTATTTAAAATGCATCAAACTTAATACAAAAGAAAAAAAGATTCAATCGAAAATTGAATGTTTTATACATAAAAAAATCATACTTTTAAAAAAAATAAAAAATATATTTACATATGTTACATAAATTTCATGGTGTAATGATGTACCATTACATGGAATATATTAATATGAAAGATAAATCTTATTTTGCTGTATGGTATATTTATAAAAAAAATCAATGCATAGTTCAACGTCATACGTCTTACACACATATTTTGACGCTTCACGCAAGATTTTGAGGAAAGGGCACATCTTAGTCCTTTTTTTTTTTTTTTTACTTTAATGTCTATGTACAGATTAGGATTATTTTCGCTAACTTTACTGTCAGATTCATTCATTATTTAGCAAATATCAGTATCAGATAAATACTTTCTTTTCGTCATGACTGTTGTTGCAAATAAAAAACGACCCAATGAAAAAAAAAAACATCTGAGAATATCTGCTACCAAAAGCCCTAACCCCCATAAAGGGCCATAAATTCTCCTTCGAACTTCTAAGAAGCAAGCAAGAAAGAAAAAAAAGCAAACAGAAAGCAAGTGCACCCTTTAAATCATGTCATTACATTTAAAGAGCCGCGCCGTAACACGTGCTTTTAACAATTATCCACCTCCTAGTAGCCAGAAGAGAAATCCAAGCTTATATGACCAAGGTCAATATTCCAAACAGCCTATGTATATAGATTTCGCAGTATTGTAACGCCATATAGTAACAATAAAAAAATCAAATAAAACTTTCTTAAGAAGCGTATTTCAATTCATACGTTGGGCCGTATAAGACACTCAGGTAGCGTATCGCCCGTGATACGCTGGGAGCGAACGGGTTAAAAAAAAGAGTTTTTTTTAAAAAAAAAAAGAAAAGAAAAGAAAATGTATCACTATGTGAGCCATATTTTTGAAATTATTCCAATTTCAAAATGTATCTTATTTTTGTAAATAATCAAATGCAGGAAGCATAAGTAACAGAAAGCAAAGTTAATATAATGCATTAATAAAAAAATAAAATTTAACAAAACCTTTGGTCAAATCCTTCAAATTTGGCGTAACATTTGTTGCCGTTCTGTAAGATGATTATTTAAATATAAGTGATATTTAGATTCCACGAATTTTATTGTGGAGTAAAGATTTGCAGCAATAAGTTGTGCACACAATTGAAATCAAACTGTTATTGATTAATTAATTGTTTCATTAACTTCACTCTGAAATGCAATATGAAAAATTTTTGTCACGGACCTCGTAATTTTGAACTTGATCAAGTGACGACGATGACAATTGAACTCGGTCCCACTGACCAAACTTCCACACTACGCAAACTTGAGGACACTGAGCCTCGACAGATTTAACATGCATCAGCCCAAAATCTGCAAGGGAGACTGGAGGTTAAGCTTTACGCTTGTGGGCTTGCGATTCTATGATTTAAAGTTGAGTTTACAAGGAACTGCAATAAATGCAATTTTTTAAGATAAGAATAAATAATTAATTGATCAGTTTACATTGTACATATTAACTACTTCATTATTTGGAAATAAATTTTTAACTTCTCATTTATGTTTCTATTAGTGGTTTTAGAAGAAATTCATGTTGTATAAAAATGTTATCGAGGAAAGTTTTATAAATTTAACTAGTAGTTTTTAACATAAAGCTTTCAAAATTTCTTTAACTTAGATTGTATAAAATAGGATAATTTCATACTTTCATGTCGCAAAATAAAACAAATATTACCAATGCATATAAAACCATACTTAAAAATAGTTCAGCTCAATGTTTCTCGTATCGATTAAAACTATGAAACTTCTTTAAAATTTATTTGTAAGTTATAATGCAATTTGCGAGTAATTTACACACAAGTAAGTATCCGTAATATATTTGAACAGTACAGAAACGTATTAAAATTATTTATTAATATTAGGATTACTGAAGGACAATTTTTGTGATTTAACATAAACACAATATGTTCAATTTATGTTCCAGTGCATTACCTAAATTTACAAGGAATGTGTTCTTTAATAATTACACTGACAAATGGTGTCTTTTAACGAAATTGAACTGAGCTATTTTGTAAAATTATAAGAAAATAATTATGTTCACCATGGACACACATAAATTATGCATTCCAAAAAGAAAAAAAAAAAAAAAAACTTCCTCTTCCAAAAAAATAATTATTTAAAATTTCAATTATTTTTAAAATATTTTAATGTTTCATAATTCTCACTACAGTAAATTTTAATATTTTTGGCTTATATTTTTCTTAATTTCGTCGATTTTTTATTCACAATTCAGTGCGTGTGTTTGGTTCTAATAGTTTTTTTTACAGCTTTGCAATTATTTTATTCTATCAGACGTTACGAAAAACATTAAAAAAAAACAGTTATACGTAATTTTTTGGCGTATTTTAAAAAGGAATTATGTATCAAAATCCTTATGGTATGAGTAGAATAATTTGATACATTATACTGATAGTAAAAAAAGACTTGGAATTGTAAAATTGTAAATGCATGACAGTCGTGAAAAATTAGAAGCAAAAAAAAAAAATTCAAAAATTTTAAAAGTCAATGAAATAATATGGTACACTCTGAGAAAGATAGTTAAGATAATGCGCTAAATAATATAGCTGGAACTATGAAAGATTGCGCATAAATTTATAAAAGTTCTAAAATGAAAATAAGGTGATTTTTTTTTCCTTTGGTATTCTGTCAATTTTAGGGTACCGTTTCCTCTTAAGTTTACATGCATGTTTACATGTTTTTTACATGCATAAGTTATTCAAAAATGGAAGAAATATATTTTGAAACAGCATTCAACTCATCCTTGTTTGATAATTTCTTTACATAATAGCGGTAAAAAATTAAATCTTTATCAAAAGTTTCAATTACTTCGCAAAATACTTTATGCAGAAGAAAATAATAATACTTTTTAGTTATACTCTAATAGCAGTACTCGAAAATGGAAAAAAAAAAGGGAGTTTTTTTGTAACAAAATTTAAACATGTATTGAATGAAGTGAGTGTTAGAAAATATTACATACTATGCTAACTGTTTAATGAATGGTGAATTCATTCGAACTGATCAAAATTAATTTTTTTTTAAAAAAAAAAAAAACTTTAGAAAACCTGAGCTGTTATACAGTAGTTTATTTGTATGTTTGCAACAGTTTATATATATCACCATATATTTCCTTCGTTTGTAGTCAATTATAAAATCCTTTAAAATATTTTAAGCCTTTTTTTATTGATATTCAACTTATTAATATACAAATGTTAAGACTTCGAGAGAAACTGAAACACTAAATATATAATTTATAGCAAGAGGCTAATCTCTGTGTGCGCTTTCATTGTTTATTTTAATTCTAAAATTCTGCCGAGTGTGTTACATTTCTCGACTTTATCACCACTACAGAAGTTGCTTGGAAATAAAATATTCTACTTCGTTTTTTCTTAAGTTTAAATCTAAAAAATATATACTGTCATTCTTGGTTGTTAGAATACTGCTGAGGAAAAACTAGCATTTTCTTTTTTTTTCGTGTCAAACCTTAGAGAGTTGAAACTCACACGACAGATAAAACGTCAATAAATCTCTTTAGTGTTCAACCATTCTAAACTTATCTATCTGAATCTTCGAATGCGCAATGTGTTTAAGTGTCGGGTACAATCTCCTAAAGAAAAGTTACAAGTCGTAACAAACCTTATAGAAAATGTTAAACAAGTGCAATCCTTCTTGCAAAGTTGTTCTTGGTATAGAAGATTCATCTCTAATTTCTCTGAGAAATCAAGACCATTGAGCAATCTCACTAAAAAAATGCTCCTTGGAAATGGGGAGAAGAAGAGCAGAAAGCTTTTGACACGCTCAAACAGTGTCTGACAACTGCTCCTATTCTCAGACAAGTGGATGATACAAAACCCTTTGTAATACGAACTGATGCATCTAATTACGCAATCGGAGCAGTCCTGCTCCAGGGCTCAGGTGAAGAAGAACAAACACACCATTGAATATGCAAGCCGTTTGCTTACTTCAGCGGAGCGAAATTATTCAACCACTGAACGAGAAGCACTCGCCGTAGTTTGGGCCCTCAATAAATTCAGAGGTTATGTTGAAGGATCTGAAGTCACAATTGCTTCAGATCATCAACCACTGAAATGGTTAATGGGTTTGAAATCTCCTTCTGGACGGTTAGCCCGTTGGGCTTTGCAACTTCAAAGTTTCAACTTAAAGATTGAGTACATTCCTGGAAAAGCAAATGTGTTAGCTGACATGTTATCACGCCCTAGTTGTACTCACAAGAAGCCAAATTGTGAAATTTGCACGATAACTATCGATATCCCAGCTCGATCCTCGAAAGACATACGAAATGAACAGATGAAAGATGATGAATTGAAGAAAATCATCGACACTTTTGAATCACCAGAAAAAGGAACTGATTATTCCAACTGGACTGATCGTGGCTATCTTATGAATCGTGGAGTGCTGTACAGATACTCTCCAGATTCTGAGAGTGAAGACGCTCAATTAGTTGTTCCTATACAGGAACGAGAACATATTCTTAAAGATCACCATGATGCTCCAACAGCTGGTCATTATGGTGCTGAAGGAACGTTCAACAGAATATCGAAAAGATATTATTGGACTGGCATGCGAAAATTCATCATAGATTACGTTAAAAACTGTCCTGAATGTAATAAATTTAAAGCTAGCAACCAGAAACCTGCTGGTCTTCTGCAAACTCCAGTTTCATCCCAACGTTTTGAAACACTAGCTATTGATCTTTTTGGCCCCCTGCCGGAAAGTAAAGATGGTAAAAAGTGGATCTTTATAATCGAAGATTACACCACAAAATGGGTGGAACTTTTTGCCCTGCCATCTGCAACTGCCAAAGAGTGTGCTACAACACTCCTTGAAGAAGTCCTTCTAAGATACGGAATCCCTCGTCGTATCATAAGTGATAATGGTACACAGTTTGTGTCAGCTGTAATGCAACAGCTTTGTTACCTTCTAAACATCAAACAATCTTTGATTCCTGTCTACCATCCACAAGCAAACCCCGTGGAACGAAAGAACAGAGGCCTAAAGCCTCGTCTTGCCATCCTGGTTTACGACAAGCAAAACTCTTGGTCAGAAAAGTTGCCATCAATTAGATTTGCCTTGAATACAGCCAAATGCCAGACCACTGGTCAAACTGCAGCTTTTCTGCATTTTGGAAGAGAACTGCGGACGACCGACGATGTCACGCATGATCTTCGTGCTGTCATCGAAAACGATAATTTCGTTGCAGAAATTACTCCAAGAAATTTTCCCAATTCTTAGCTGAAGCTATAGATGTTGTTGAACAACAACAAGATAAAAGAAAGCATTATGCTGACAAGAGAAGACGTGAAGCAACTTTGTTTCATCCAGGTGATAAAGTCTATGTCACCTCACACCCCATGAGTAGTGCTGAAAAAGGAAAAACTCCCAAGTTCCTCCCACGCAGAGATGGACCTTATGTGATTATGTCTCGAAGGTCTCCAACTACATATGAAATTTCCAGCTTGGAAAATCCAACTACACCTCTTGGAGTGTATCACACTTCTGCCTTGAAAGCGTTTGAGCAAGGACGCTCCAATGCCCCAATTCTGCCACTAAGAAAGAGAGGTAGACCTAGGAAAACTGTGACTGCTGGTTCCTTGTCGGGACGACTGTGGAACCAGAGGGGGAGGATGTAATGTATTTCCTCTCCCCTCAATCCTGCAACGCCCTCTGCAATACCTGCGTCACGCATTCAGTTTAGCATATGAACTCAAGGTGTTCGGAGCACTAAAACAATTATGCGCATTAACGGGGAAATCCCTCGGCGCATACTCGGCTCAATATCTCTTTGTTTTCTACTATGTATGTAAATCATAAATGTGTTGTCCTTGTAATAAAATAATTGTTTATTGATCTGGGCCCTTTTCTTCTGTAACTACGAAAAGTAGTTATAAAGTATAAATTTTTATTCTTGTTTAGGTTATTTATATTTTTCAGAGAACACGATTCCCTGAGAGTAATTCTTTTTAAACTAGATTTTTTATAAGAAAAGATTTATATTCATTCGAATTTAAAATGCATAATATACGCATTTCTGGGGGAAAACTTCATTTTATAGCAAACGATTACTTTAAGTTGAATTTATTTTTTTCAAAATATTTCAGCGTTTTAAAAAATTCACACTCCTTCTACAAACTTTAACATTTTTAAGGGGGCATTCTAGCAGCATTTTTTCTATCTCCGTATTGTTAAAAAATGAAGTTTAAGGAACATTTTTAAAAAACTGACTGGTTGTAGAATAATCAATTTTTTTTGTGTTCATTTATTGTATAGTTGTTATGGCCGCGGTAGCCTAGTGGTCATGGTTTTGGATTCGTGACTGGCGGTTTTCGTTCACTCACGAGTTCGATTTCGATTATTCGCTGCCAAAGACATGCCGTGTAGCCGGGGCTGATGCACGTTAAATCTGTCGGGGGCCAAAATCCTCCCGTTGATGTGGTGTGGAAGTTAGGAGAGGGGGCAGCTCGGGTGTCGTCTTCGTTACTTAACCATGGTTCAAATTTATAAGGTCCCTCGCAATAGCCCTCATGTTGCTTCTAGTGGGACGTTAATGAAAACTAAACTAAAAAACTCATGTATAGTTATTATTTTAATGAGAGCTTTTTTGAAATTTCAATTAGTTTTTTTAAAAAAATATATATTATGTGGAGTAACATGTGAAAAGTTAAAATACAAAGAAAATTTGCATACATTTCAATCTCTAAAATTTTTTTGAATAATATTTGACAAAATCACTCTTTTAATTATTCTTTTATGTACTAGTAGTACATGCATCAAGTTTCAAAGCCATAAAAGATAAGTATATTTTTTTAAAAATGTCTCTTTTGTGTTGAAATTTACACTTTTGAGAAAATGCAATTTAAAGTATAAACTTACCATTTACTAATGTATACTAGCACCATAGTTTGGATTGCTTGGGTCATCTGCTAGATCACCTTCTTGTCTACATTTTAATGGTCTTTTTTTAATTCTAGATTCTTTGGTTCTTTGTAAAACTGCCTTTTCTGCTTTCCTTATGCGAACATGATCTGCTTCTTGTAATGCTCGACATTTTTTAAAATCCAGGTTGAATATTTAATAAATTTAAAATAATTATAAATTTTAATTTTGTAATAATTCTTGATTAAATAGCAATATTGCTCCATACTCTCCAGTTTCTTAAAATTCCTAATTGTACATATACATTTTAAGGATTATGGATCAGATGATGGTATTTAAACTTTCATTACAATTTTGAGTTTTGCCATGTAGGCATATAGAGAGTAGTTCAGGATTTGACAAATCTCTAAATATTTTTAATACAATTCTTAACGGCAACAGGTAAGTTACGTTTATTTTTATATTGTTCTCCTCTAAATATGGCCCTATTATATCCGCATCAATGAGTCATCACCTGTGGGGCAAAGGCCGAGGTACTGAGAACCCATTACCAATATTCATATGCACACATCATTACCACAATGCGAAAATCTAATTTTCCTAAATTAAGAGGACACAGTGCCTTAAAATGTCGAAAATATCAAGAGATTATACTTATTTTAATTGTGTAACGTTTCTAAATATGTGCATACAATTTCATAATTCTTCTTTTTAATTTTTTTAATAAGGTGCCGAATCATTTCCTTGAATTTCAAAGATTTAAACTGGCTTTTCTGAACATTTACTATTTCATGAGAGTCATGTTTTTAAAATGCTAAGGACATTTTTGTAATTAAAGTAAGGTTTTGAATTTTTTTTCCTGGTTATTTTGCATAAATTAAATGATAATTCTCTCCGTGGAATAAGGAATTAAGTAAATAGCCCTTTTTTAAAAAAATCCTGAAAATTAGGTATAGTTCATTTTTTTTTTTTTTTTACTGTTTTTTTGTAGTGTCTAAAAGGAGCGTTTTTGTAAAACCGTAAGAACCAGTACAAACACACACATCCACAGAATTACGAGAAACAAGAAAGACAAACACAAAGAAACTGAGGGAAAAAATTGTTTAAGGGTGTCACTTCACGCAAATCAGTCAAAAATTCGATTTTTCAATTATTTTGAAAGAGAAACTTCAAATTTTTCTGCGTCCAATTCAATTTAAACTTTTGTCCTAGCTAAATTAGAATTATTTTAAATATTTTTTTAAAAAGTTGTTCACGTCTGTCAAGACCCAAAACAGCTGATTGCCACGCCCCCTTTGACACCAAATCATGATACACACATCATGCTGCTTTCCAGCCTTATCAAATGATTATACATTCATGAAAACAATTTATTTCAATCAGCAACTTGTTGAGGAAAGAATTCAAATGAATAATGATAGCAGTTTGCTTACATACCGTATGCAAAGTGCTATTTTGGCCTCACCAAATGCAGACAATTTCTTCTGTTGGAATTTTATTTTTTCAACTACATGTTTCATTATGCCTCGGTTTAATGCCTGAACATTTAAGAAAATGAAGTTTGGTGGAAGAACTTGTAAATCAAATAAAAGTTCTTCTAAAGTTAGAGAAGCTACAAAAGTATAAATAGCTTTGAATATGAGGAAATTAGTATCAAAGTCAAAGTTAGGTGAGTATGAAGCTTTTTTGAATTCTTCTGATAAATCTAATGAAATAATTAAAATTTATCTGTTCTCTGGTTCCTTAAATTTATGTGTGTTATGCATAAAATGCAAAAACCATGGTATTCATATTAATTTAGGTCATTAAATTCAAGGTTTGACTACAGAACTATTAATATGTTGTTACAGTTGTGGTTTCAAACAGCCAGTCCTTAATACTACAGTCACACATACTTTAACTAATGAAAGAGACACTAATGTGTTTGATGTTAATACTAGACTTTCATATGCTATCGGATCAATTGGCAAAGGGTATGCTGCTGCGAAAGTGTTTTGCGGAGTGATGAATTTACCTCCCTCAACTAAGCGCTTTTTTTTTATGTTAACCCACGCATTAAATCATGGGCAGAGGAAGTCGTAAAAGCTTCTATGGAAATAGCTGAAAAAGAAATATCTAATAATGATGGAAGTCCAAATGTTTCCGTGGCTATTGATGGCACCTGGCAAAAGAGGGGACATGTTTCGCTAAATGGTGTCGTGACAGCAGTTAGTGTTGTTGAAACTGGAAAGGTTATTGATGCCGAAGTATTTTCCAGATGTTCGTGCAATTTGAGGAATGGAAATGCACACAGGGAGTGTTGATGTTCCGCAAACTACTTTGGAAATAGTGGAGAAATGGAAGTTGAAGATGCATTTCGGATCTTCAATAGCTCAGAGTCATTGCACAAGCTACAATATACCTCGATATTAATAATGAGCAATTTCAATAGTCAAAACAAAACGAAAATGTTCCGTAGTATATATTGAGCGGAACGTAGAGAATTTTATCATTGAATATACAGGGTTAATAGCTTAACTAATAACTTCGAAAATGTTTTTAAATGGATAATTTATTAGCTTCGTACTTCGAAG
Source organism: Nephila pilipes (assembly GCA_019974015.1). Taxonomy (NCBI): domain Eukaryota; kingdom Metazoa; phylum Arthropoda; class Arachnida; order Araneae; family Nephilidae; genus Nephila; species Nephila pilipes. Next base: position 18,481 of record BMAW01072136.1, read on the forward strand.
CTACACGAGAGCGACAGACCTTGTAATTTTGAACCATGGTCAAGGAACGAGGAGGATACATGAGCCTCACTTTAGTATTTTCCACTCCTCGTCAATGTTAGGACATTGAAACCCTGCAGATTTAATATGAATCCCCCCCCTACTGCATTACAGGAGTAATTAGGCCTTCTCGAAAACAAAGCCGACCGTGACAACTCGCAACCACTTATGCGAATACTGATGAAAATGTAATCTTTTAGTTAAACAAAGTCGACTGTGGTTAAAAGAATTATTAAGAAATCGCGAAAGGGGGAGGCAATAAAAAGATTATTTATATTTTTATTATAGGGACATTCAATTCCTGGTTTAAATTTATTAGAGAGGAGGTAATAAAAGCAACATGCTTAGTATAAAATCTTATTTTAAAATTAAAAAAGGAAACAACTGCAACTTTATAGGTATTTCTAAGAATCAAATCTAAGAGAGCTTAAAAATTTCCCGCAGAATGATCCAATTATTTAATCTTTATTTATTAGCCTCCCTCCCATCCCCAGTAGGTATTGTTTCAATCAACGACGTAGGTTTCGGTCATTCGATCACTTTTCAAAAAAAAAAAATTCTTTCTGAATAATTTTTCTGGTTAACATAAAAATGATAATTAAGCGAATTAATGAATGAGAGAATTTTTACCAGTATGTGAATTATTGAATAAGAGTAGGTAGGACTGAAGGGCTGAGTGAATGAACGAGTGAATTAATAATAAATACAGGAATTAGTGAAGAAGTGAATTTATGAACGAATGAGTGGGTGAAATTGAATTAATAAAAGTATGAATAGGGTAAGAGTAAATGAGTGAATGAATGGCATTTCAATTCCTTTGTTTTATTATCGTTTGCATAATTCACAAACTAATGATCCGACAGCTGTCAAATTTATACAAGCATCTTTTGAGGGTTAGGGCTAACTAAAAAACATATGGATTTAATTCTAGTAGTGCCATCTATGTGTCAGGCCGGGGACTTTTCAATTG
>BMAW01072147.1:877-13038 GCA_019974015.1 Nephila pilipes
ATATATATATATATATATATATGGTGTGTGTATATCTATCTATCTATCTGTGTTTGTATTAACATGAATATATATATATATATATATATATACATATATACATTCGCTCAAGTGTATGTATCTGCAATGTCTTAAAGCTTCATGAAAATTAGAATTTATATGCAAAACGAAAACGGGTATAATAATGTAAATTATCTAAAAAATTTGGAAAGATTAAAAATGAAAAAATAGAAATAAAAAGTAATTTAAAGTCCTGCGTCAGGCTGTGGACACGCATTTGAAGTTATACATTTTTTTCCGATTCAAACCAGCCCATTCAGTGAAATATATCATACTCGCAGCACATAGTAGTTTACACCAAACACGAAAAAACCTAGTACAGAGAATTTAAAATGTATTCAAAAAATGGAAGAAAGGAAAATTTACCTGTGAATGATTTCATTAATCTAACTTAATCTAATAAAATTTATTTAGCCCATATTAACGTAATTTTTAGAATATTCATGAAAATACATAAAAAATTAAATTATACTGGATTATTCTAAATCACATGAAACCAGACGTTCTTTACCTAAGTTTCTTTTCAAAAGAGTAGTGAAAGTGCGTCAACAGTACCATATGTTATATTATAAAAGAGATATTGTAAATTTAATTTTAAAGAGTTTAAAAAAATATAAATTATAGTAAAATAGTTTTTGTATTTAAAAAAAATGAATTTCTATATTTAAATTTTATGAAAAAGAATAATATCAAATTCGGCCTTACCATTGATATAATACATATCACTAACTATTAATTAGAATTTTAGGTTATTTTAGCTTAGAAAAATTATTGAATCAACCATTTTTATATATTTATTTAAGATATAACTATTTAAAAAATATTTTAAAGTAGAATTTAAAAACATCTTAAGCAGTATTCAATGAATTTCTTAAAAAATCTAATTTTGCCTGACATTTGAGTCACTAAATTCTTATTAAGGAGTACATATTTTATAGCTACAATTCTTAAGAATAATATGAATAACAATATTCCAGAATAGAACTTTAATTAACTTGAAATTCAGAAGATTGTTTTTTTCATAAGTATTGTTGTAGGATTTGCTATGTATAGTTTTCATTTTTATATCTAATACTTTGCATTGATTACAATTTTTATTTGATTGAAGTTAACTTAAGATTAAGGATAAAATGAAAGATAGATTTAGCTTCTGAATCATTATATTTCAAGAGACGATTAGGGTATGCTTCCTCTGTCTACATATATGTAATATAATATTTCTTTCAAAGAAATATTGTATTACGCTAATTTTCTGCTAATTCTCATGACATATTCTTTTTCATGGCCTGATCAGTGTTTGGGAACAAATACAAAATTAGGGAGAATTGGAGTGAAGATAATAAAGCATTTTCTTTCTTTTTTTCACTAATAATCCGATTCCTTACGATTTAATATTACATTTACTGTCAATTCATTTTAAAGTCTGTTCACAAATTTTAGTTTGAGGTTGAGGTAGAAATGTATTATACTTATTAAAATATTGAGTCAAATTTAAATCCACGTGTTATTTATTGAATTTAATAAGCGTCACAATATGGTTTCATATTTCATATAAATAGTAGAGGTGACAATTTAATTGAATTAAAAATTTGCACTCCCCTTAATTTGGGTTGTGATGCAGCGCTTATAAAATTAAATAAGATCTAATAGAAAGCAGTATTAAGATGATGAAAGAAAGGTAGTAGTATTCTCTTAAAATTGGCGTGGACGACATTATAAAGAACAAATGAAAACGCCCTCTAAACATAAAAAAGTCCTCCATAAAGAGTTATAACTTGCGCCTTTTGGTTGAAAATTCAGAGAGATTACATAGAAAATAACAAGGGCATATACTCATAAGAACATAACTCAGGGTAAAATAAGAAATTACCGTGCGCTTGGAGGGACTGTATTTAAGCTATATCATGGATCATCGCTGCATCACTTACATTCTATACATTTTATATAAAAGTAAAGTTTTGTTAAAAAATCAATTTAGTTGTGTTTTTATCTATTGCGCCCTTTTTTAAGGGAAGTAAAATTGAGTAGAAATATACGTATTAAGACAAATAAGATAGTGGCTTGATTTCTTTTACGGGCGACATTATCTAAAAAAGTGGCTTTGTACTAAATTTTTATTTTTGAAAGTGAAAAAAATTAGAGTGAAAAATTCAAAATTATTTAATAAATTTAAGGAAAGAAGACAGTTCTAACAGCAACATTATTTTTTTCCAACATTATTTCAATTTCATTATAATCATTTAATTTTCAGCTTACAATACGAAAGACGTATTACTCTCACATAAACTTAGCAAATTAAATATCATAAACTCACATAAGTTTTGTTTGACCTTTTTACTCCATATTAGAATTTTATTTAAAAAATCCCAATCAATGTTGAATATTTTTCTATCAAAAATATTATTAATGGCCAAGATTCATGAATTTTTTAGAAAAACTAACTTCCTCGCGTGTCATTTATTTCCATAAATTTCATGAAAGAATTTTTTTTCGTTATAATAAACATCAAACTGGTTTCTAATTCATTAGTAAATAAATACGAATCTCAACACCTTTAGATTGAGAAATCATTCTTCAGACTTCCTAAAGTTTCCCGAAGGGAATATGGGGATTTGAGAATTATTTTTAAAGATAACTTTTCCGTTTACTTTTACTCCCAAAGTGCGTGTTTACATGGCGAGGTAAAAGTTTGCGTGTTGATTTTGTTGAAAGTTGGTCCAAAAGTCTTGAAAACTTTAATAGTAGCTGAGCATGGGAAATACAAGGAGTTTTCTTTCTTTTAATAAACACCTATTTATCTTTACATTTTCCGTCATTTATTTTTTTTCTTGGTTAATTATTTTTCTTATGTTTCAAAATATTTCAAAAGCTTTGCTTAGACATATTGAAGTTAAAAGTCAATTCCTGCACATGCATTTTTAAAGTAGATTGATTTTCTACTAATTTCTGGTTTTTAAAATAATATTTTCATTTAAATCGATTTTTCCAATCTTTTAAAGAGTATGTCTTAAGGTTTTAAAACGAAATTAGTATATCAAACCTATTACATTTAATCATTTGTAATAAAAATTAAGCCAAAACTTTTTAAGAAAACTAATTTGAATAACAAAATTATTTAATGAAATAATTAATGAAGTATTTATTAATTATTAATGAATATTAATTATATTCATTAAAATTATTTAATGAATATTAAATGAAGTATTTATTTTAAAGAGAATATTTTTAAATTATGCCTATGAGATAGAAATATATATTGCATATATATATATATGAATTTTTATAATATAACAATATAAATTTATAATTCCTGGCTGCCTCTTGGCGATGACCTTGAATTCAGGGGAGTTACAAATTTCCCCTCTGGCTCGTATGTCGTCTCAGCGACTAGTGAGCACTGCATTTCCTAATTTTACAACTTTTTATCAGAGGTGCTATTGTCACACTGTCTCCTGAAAATGGCAGTTCATAAGCTAGTTAATTGAAACTGTGCTAAATCCCACGGACTTCATTTGGCTTTGCTGCATCAACAATGTCACACGTAGTGGGCGAATGATTAGTTATTACCAAATAAGGTGTTTCACGTTTGTGCATGAGTTTTTGACTTTTCTTATTTTGTGACTTTGCTTTTCTTATTTTGGGCATCAGTTTGTGACTTTGTAGCGTCATCTATACTATTTCCCCGGGTTCATAGAAAGTTTTTTTGTCTTCGACCAACATCTAATTCTTACTTCAGCAAGTATCTTATTTCAATATTCATTCTATAAGGAGTTCTGAAAAAGGGAAGTTTCCAGTATTAATGTGATATTCACTAAATGGTGTTTGTTCTCCCTCTGGTTCAAAACATCTCTTGAACTCTTGCAGAACTTAAACAACGCAAAAACATTAAAGGTTGAAGTTGTTATGTTCTGTAACGTATTGGACACGAAAACAGTCGGGTTAGAGATAAGTATTTAATTTTATTTTGCCACTAAACATCGTCATGCTACGCAATAGATCCTCGTTCTTTCACCCTTCTTTGTGCCGTCTTTCTTCGTCACTCTTCTTTAGTCGGTGCTCAAGCATCTCAGCCTCCGAGACTGATTGGATGACTTCGCCCCTGACTAATGCAACTGGTTTGTGTTCTTGACTTTTGCTACAGTACTCAAATGTTTGCCTTCGTCACTTTGAATATTCAATGAAGTTGATGATTCAAGCACTTTAACTGAATCGGATATCTCTGCAATTCTTTTCTTAGAAATATATATGGAGTCTGAAAACACTTTGTACAAATGATACTGGATCTGAGGATTTTTACAGAAATTCCAGGTACCATTGAGAATATTTAGAGATATCCCAGCAGATTTTTGAAAGTCCTAAGTACTTCAATTTCCTTTGGCTTCAGGCAAAACGATTAATTCTATCAGAACCCCTTTACCTTCAAATGTAAGTTTCACAACAGAAGTCTACTCCAGGGATCGGCAACCTGCGGCTCTTTTAATGTATAGTTGCGGCTCTCTAGTTCCATTCGAAAAAATTAATAATTTATTATCAAAACCTTCAAAAAATAAGAAAAACTATTTTTATGTACCTAATTTCTGAATAGCTTCTATTTTCATAATCGTTAATTACAAATCGCTACGCTTAACATGACCGTAATGAGATAAATTTGAACTACTGTTTTTCTCTTAAAGATGAGACTCCCTGACCATGTTTATCTTTCAGCCAATTGCATTCTATTTCCGTCTCACTCAAACGGCCACCGTAGAGAGTATGTTGTCAGTCAGTCATCCTCTGATAGAGCGCTCGACGTTACATTACATGTGTGTAAATTTAGTCGCTTGTGTTTTTTGTGTAACTATTCGCTTGTTGTTCCAAGAAGAATACGATTTAGAAGCGAATTATCATCTCATAGGTATGTACGCGTAAAATATAATAAAATCAGTAACAGAATTGGATTACATATCTGAGGTTCGTGTTAACGAAGTAATAATGGCAAATAAATTGTTTTCCGTTTTAGATAGCTAAGTAAAATTTTGAAAAATCATTTTTTAGCTCCTTCGTTAGCATGGCATCTGGTAAAAAAAAGGGAACTGAAGAGGAAAACCGAGAATTCAATTAGGATTGGATGAAGTCGTTTGCATTCATGTGCAACACAGATGGCCTTCCGACTTGTCTTATTTGCCACGAAAAACTCGCACACGATAAGAAGTCAAATTTGGAGAGACATTTCACTACAAAACGTACCCAGTTTGCTGGTAAATATCTAACCGGTGACGTATGAAAAAAAAAGCTGTTGAAGGGCTCAAAAAAAATCAACAACGGTCAAGTTCTACACTAAGTAACTGGGCGCAATCTTCCAATAATGTAAATCTGGCATGCTTTGTAGTATTATTAGAAATTGTAAAAAGAGGAAAATCATTCACAGATAGTGAGTACGTCAAAAATTGTTTAATACGTGCATCTGAAGAACTGTTTTTGTGATTTAAAATACAAAGTATAAATCATGAAAAAAAAAATCAAAGATTTGCTATTATCTACTAAAACAGTACAAGATAGAATTGCTAAAATGTCTTCAAATATAACACATATGCAAGTGGAAGACATTCAGTTGGCTTCTGCCCTATCACTTGCTATAGATGAGTCTCTTGCTATGTAAAAGACACGGCAGAAGTTACCCTTTACGTCGGGTATATGTCGTCCCAAGTTCCAAGTCCAAGTAGATTTGCCAGGATTGCTACCACTCTCAGGGCAAACTAGTGGAGAAGATATAGCAAATGCTACGTAAAAATGCCTGGAAGACAATGGAATCGATATAAATAGAACAGTTTCTATGGCAACTGATGGAGAAGGAAGTATGACAGGAATACATAGAGGGTTAACATAATTTCTTCAGAAAAAAGTATAAAAAGGTAATTTTAATGTTTTACTGCATAATTCATGAAGAAGTGCTTTGTGCACAAATATTTTCATCCGGTATAGATGAGGTCATGAACTTGGTAATAAGCATCTTGGCAAAAGCACTCTACCATCGCTAGTTTAAAGAATACCTTGAAGAAATAGATAGGCAGTTTTCTTCTTTTTTCTGGATCGTTTCTAATGCAATTGCTGGATTTGAAAATCAAAGACTAAGGAACGGCAAGTTCACAAAACTCAAGAGCAAGTTGGAAGAGTTGGAGGTCCAGAAATGCATGTACATCGAGCAGCACAAGTGGACATCTTTAAAAGAAATTCCGCGAGTTGAGGTTCTCATATTCGGTGCATGAAATAATCTTCCAGAATGTTACAGAGAGGTGAAGAAGTTGTCATATGGACCTTAGAGTCAACATACTCGTGTGAGAAAGCATTCTCTTGCATGAATGTAATAAAAAGGAAAGTTAGAAATCAACTAACAAATACAAATCTAGAGTAGGGCTTGAAATTTAAAACAAGTTATGAGCTAGATTTAATCAAACTTTCAAAAGGCATGCAAAGCCAATGCTCCTATTGATGTAACTATCTATATTTGTGTTTTTATATGAATAAAAATTATTCCGTATTTAAAGCCGCTTATCACGTGATATTTCGTCCTTGAAAACAATAATTGCCTCTATACCTTCCAATAGTTCTTTTATCAGTATATGGGCAGCAGTCCAAGTTTGAACACGTACGTATATCCGAGTTCTTCTTTTTCGAAGTTTTCTTTGTTATCTATAGAGTCACATTGACTCGATATCTTAGAAACTGTGATTGAAAAAATATATAACGCACCAGTTAATTTCTATACATTTTGTCTAGAATAAAATAATGTTGCTTGAAAAGAAATGGATAATACTCAACCAGGGCCTATCAGGAAAAATATTCGGTCACGTGATCCAGATTTTGATAAAACTGTAATAGCTCTGATTATCACGTGACTTGATAATGTGAAGTGTCAGAAACTGATTTTAATATTAGCAATGCAGAAATGATCATAAGCGATCATGAAGAAGAAGGCAAAAGAAAAAAAGTGAAGAAATTCCGAAGCAGATCCAGAAGAGGAAAACGACATGGTTGATGTGGATTTTACTGGAAAGGAAACTAAGATTCAAGTGATCCAAGAAACCGTTAGTGAGTTCATATATCCCAAGCCTCAGCGCAACATTATTTGGAAGTTTCACAGAATTTGTCCTCATTTCCATAGAATACAACGGCTAACCTACATTTTCTTGAACGACATATTATTTATGATTCTGAAATATACAAATCTGAGATTTGCTGCAACTAAGCAAAAATATAAAAATCAAGATTAGTCACATTTGTGTGACTTGGATACAGTGGAATTAATCAGCTGTATGAGTCTACTGTTTTCCACGGCTGCTTCTAAATCAAATCATGAGAATATCAGTTCACTGTTATCAACAGATGACAAGGGTCAGTACATTTTCCGGTGTATCATGAGATGAAACGCTTTGCAGTTCTATTCCAACGTTTGAGTTTTGATCACCCAAATGCGAGAAAAGGACTATTAAGGAAAAATTCACTGACATTAAAATCAGAGATTTTCGAACAATTAACTTCAAATTCTCAGTCAACTGAAAAAGAAGGAGAGAATTCAAGATGTACACTCTATAACAAAAAAAGAATAACAATGCAAGAAGAAAAAGTTGTCCAATGGAAACATAATTTGATGAATTGGACAAATATGTACAAAATAGAAAATGAGTAAAATCTCAGAAAAATTGAATGGTTTATTTCAAAATTACATATTTATAAATTAACGAGATCAGTAAGATGTTGACCCACTTCTAGTCCGGATGCAAGCTGTCACACGACGTAGCATTGAGTGATAAAGCTCCCGGATGATCTCCTGAGGTATTTCTTGACAAATTTGATGCAATTGTCGGGCTAGGTCATCAACATTCTCTGGTATATGTATTTGCCTTACCATCATTTTCCAGACATGCTCGATTGGAGTGAAATATGGCTGGCTAAGGAAGTGTTTGACAAGCTGTAAGATAGTTCATAGCAACACGTACCGTATGTGATGTGGTATTATCTTGCTGAAAAATAGGGTCATGGTACTGAAAAAGGAACAGTAGCAAAACAGGACTCAGAATGTCATCGACGTCCAGCAGTGCTGTAAGTGTGCCAGTAACGTTGACCGAAGGGATCCGGCTATTAAGGGAAATGGCATTTCAGACCTTAACACCTAGTTGAGGGCCTGTGTAGGGTGCAATAGTGAAAGCAGGATTGGCACGTGGTCCTGGGCGTCTCCAGACACGTCTTCGGTTATCGTCAGGATACAGTTGCAAGCGAGATTCGTCGCTCAATACTATACATCCCCACTCAGCATCATTTTTACCTGACTGAACGAAGCACCAATGTAATAGTCGGTACGAGCGGAGATTTTTCTCTATCAGCCGTCTGTGAATGATCATGGTGGACACTCGTTTGCGGGTCACACGTCTGATGGTTGATAACGATGAATCAGGCTCTGAGCCAGCTGATCTGAAAATCACTCTGTCCTCTCGATCTGCTGTGGACTTACGCTACCACAACCAACATGATGCTGAAATCTGTTATTGTACATCTATCGATGCTAACATCTTCTAATTGCTGCTCCACTTCGAAACATATAAGGAGCGATTCTCTTATTTGCCCAACCTGCCTCTTTCAATCCTTGATACGACCTCGTTCAAACTCTGACAGTTGCTTGTAATTAGCTCGAATCTTGCGGGGAGGCATTTTTTCAGTCGCTGAAAGGTATCCTGAATCACAATGCAATACAAAATTTGACCTGCTAAACTAACTAGTACTGCTAAAGGAAAGGTACCAAAACAGATCACAGAATGGCGTGCAATAGTGACAGAATATGCACACTGCCCTGGGCGTCTTCAGACACGTCTTCGATGATCGTCAGGGCACAGTTGGAAGCGGAATTCGTCGCTAAACACTATACATCGCCAGTCAACATCATTCGAATCTCATCGAGCTCAGCGCCATTGTTATCTGGCTAGACAGTGTGCAGGCGTGAGTGGCAGGTGGTATAGCGGTAGGTACGAGAGTAGATTTCGCTCTTACAGCCATCTGTGAATGTCATGGTGGACACTCGTGTGTGGTTCGCACGTTACATGGTTGACAGCGATGAATCAGGTGCTGTGACAGCTGATCTGGCAATCATTTTATCTTCCAGATTTGCTGTGACCTGAGGTCAACCGCCACCATCCTGACGCTGAAATTTGCTATTATACACCCATTCTTGCCAGCATCTTCTAATTGCTGCATTGCTTCGACTCATATGACGAGCGATTCTCCGATTTGCCACACTTGACTCTTTCAATCCAATGATAAGACCTCTTTCAAACTCTGGCAGTTGCTCGTAATGAGCTCGAATCCTATGGTGAGGTATTTTTTCAATCGTTGAAAGGTATCCTAAATCACAATGAAACAGAATATTTGAGCATTTGATTGAGAATTGCTTCTTACATACACTTCTGAGTGCGCAGTCCGATGAGCTGTAGCTCCCGCTATTCATTCATTGGACACCAAATTTTAATCATTTACATGTTTGGTCTAAATGTCTTTGCATACAAAATGTCATTACAATCGGGAAACTCCTTCTTGGCGTGTTTTTTTTTTTTGTTTGTTGTTATATAGTGCATATGTCTAAGTTTTATAAATAAGGAATAAAACCCATCACTTTAATTGATGCCAGATACAATTACTTCTTCAATGGTTAAACGTATTGTGGTAAAAATTCTATGGTATGACACTTTCAGAAGACAAAATGTCTGAAAAACCAATACAGGCAATTATCCGTTTGTCTGCTTGTATTTCAGACACAAACCGGAATATAGCAACAGACAATTGGTTTGCATCAGTTGATCTTCGAAACGTTTTGAAGGAAAAAAAGATTAACCTGCGCCGGAACATTAAAACCACAAACCAGATATACCTAAAGAATCCCTTCCAAACAGAAGCAGAATCGTTGGGAGTTCATTTTATAGCTTTTCGGTGGATATATTTTTGATGGATATATTTCTATATTTACCATATAATATTGGTATTATATTTTCCTAAAAAAGGCAAATCTATATTCTAATAGTGCCGTCTATGCACTCTTGAATATCGCATGATACAGATATCAATGTAACCGGAAATTATTAGTTTTTATAATATTACTAAATCTGGTGTTGATGCCTTGGATGAAAAATGTGTCATATATTGTACTGGTCGGAGAACCAGAAGGTGGTCAAAAGCTATATTATTTCTTCTTATGTATATAAAAGCAGTTAACGTATTTATTATTTCCCAGGCCAAAAGTGACTCTAGAACAGAGTCAAGGTTAGAATTTATTAAAAATCTTTCAAAGCAGCTCGTCAGTAAGGAGTTGAATTTTCAAAAACGGATATTCTTGGTATTGGAGAGGGAAAAGTACAAGCAGATAGCAGTGGAAAATTACCTACTGGAAATTATTATACCATCTGCCCAAAAAAAGTTGGAAACATCTACTCTATGCTATTCTTTTAAAAACACAGTATTTCGACAATGTTCCGTAGCTGTTTCCCCTAATTCCATTTGAATGATGTGAAAAGTAAGAAGGATAAAGAAATATTCTTAAAGTAACATTTTAAAATATTTTTTTTTTAATTTTTTTTTGTTATACATTCTAACAGTTATTAACATTAGATTCAACCTATAATATCTAAACAAAGTAAGTACTCTTTAAAATGTTATTTAGGTTTTTTTATAACTCCTTTCAAACATTTAACATTTTTAATATTAATATTTTTGGTAATTACATGATGTTTAGAATATACTGTTTATTCAAAATTAATTCCAATGCTGTTTCCAAAAGACAGAAAAGAAAAATAACAATTGAGTTTGTTTAACTCATTGAGTAAAGAAATTCATGCCTCCTGCTAATAATTTTTTCATTTAAATTAATTTTTTTACCGATCCAGATGAAAATTATACTTTAATTAAAAATAAATTTGGACTAATTAGGCTTAAGTTTATTTCAACTATTAAAAAAGCTTTTAATGGGTTCCAACTGTTTATTTTCCTGTTATTGCATTATATTTAATTATTTCATTAATAAAATCAGTCACTGAAAGAACCCTTGATTATTGTCACTGACACTATTAAATAGAATGTTCAAGAATTTCTTATACAAAAACAGTTTTTTTTTAGATAAGAAAAAAAATATATGATTTCTGGGTTTCTCTTTTAACTGAAATCTTCACGTGTTACTTTATTTTATCTAGGGAACTCTCCATTTTCCAAACACTTAGCAGATATCCTTTCTTATGCAAATTCAAGAAGGATGCATTTTACTTTCTTTGAAAAACATCCCATCGGTCTTTTTCTATAAAACTCTTTTGAGATTATGTAGAAATCCCATTCTTGTTTCAATCCCTATGGTTCTGTTTTATCCTGGAAAAGTGTTTTATTTCTCTCTTTTAACAAAGTTTTTCCAATAACTTAGACGGTTTTATTCTGAAAAGAATGCATAAGTTCCACACAAAACTAGAAATTAAAGTAAACCAAATGAATTTATTTTTTATTCTTGTAATTGAGAATACCGTTTTCTTACGTGGGTCTTGTTAATTGTCTTTCTTTCTTTTCTATTACACTAACATGTTAAAAATTAAACTGATAATTGATTTATTCAAGTTTTTAATTCGGTTTTCTTTAATTAAAAAAAGGAGGAATTCAAGAGGATTTATCGGTATCTCTAATTTAATCATTCGATGAATTTTTTAAAAATCTTTTTAAAAAAAAAAGACCTTAAACCTCAATCTCAAGATAACTTTTTTTATTTATTAGACAATATTACAGGCGTAACGGTTAGACTTTTTCGGTGTAGGGCGCTTTTCCCGAAACATCGGAAGATGATTTTTAACCCCGTGGAGGGAGAGAGAATAATTTGATCTTGTGTGCCAGCGGTTCGAACCCTGGACCAGTAGGTCTGATGAAAAGTTTACCGTTCGCTTTCTGCTGTGCCTTTACCAACCAGGCTAAAGAAGACGTCTTATGCTGGTATTTTAACTTCTGGCCTTGTTGCTGTAAGGAATCGCTGCAGCTTATTTGGTTTCCAAACAAATTAAAATAAGTTTACTAGATGATGTTTACTAGAGGATACATAGTTTACTAGATGA
>BMAW01072149.1:0-26821 GCA_019974015.1 Nephila pilipes
TTTTAATCAAATATTATTATGTTCGAAGAATACGTATAATGAAATTATAAATGTAATAAGTTTATATCCTTCGTAACTTAAAAAAGGAAACAAATATGATTCAGAAAAAGTGATTAACTAGCATATACTGCTATCATAGTATCCGGCTTAAATACATCAGCAGTAATTCGAAATCATAATAATGATGATCCGTTGCAAGTATCAATTTTTTAACAGTAGCTCAACATAGACGCCATGTTTTCACACAGGATGTTGAAATAAAGAGAAATTTTCCAACTCCATTCTATTATCGAATCCCTCCCTTGGCCACAAATGAAGCTGGAACCACGGTATTGTGGTTTTTCACTGGTCATTCTACTCTCTATTTATGACCAGACCTCCGCTCACAGGTAAATACAGCCGGAAAACGGAAATAAGAGAGTTGAAGTACACCCTCTAAAAAATGACTGACCGGAAGTAATGTATAGGTAACTCAGATACCGACGACAGGATAGCTCTAGATTTCAGTTTTGACATTTTTGCTACGGGAGTGTGATGGTCTTATGAATATATCTATAATTTTTGGAGGTGTGTGAAATTTTTATGACCCATATTAGAATTGCTCATTGGTTGAGGACATATACATACAGTAAGCTTCGATGCCTTGATTGGAATTAACAGGTAAGATAGTATGTTTGTTTAACTATTTATACCAGCATATAAACAATTTTAAATAGTTGTAAAATTGAATTGTTCACGTATTATTTTTGGACGTAAGACCTCGAGCATTCTAAATTTCTTTCCTCGTGTATTTACCTACTCAATGATAGGGACTTATATCAATACGTTCTGAAATTCAAACATTTTAAAAATCAATAAAAACAGAGATAATATTGAATATTTTTAAATGTTTTAATTACAAGAAAGGGCACAGAATGTTCATGTATCAAAATTTCAAAAACCTAGTAACATTTGCCCAAATCAGTCTAATTTGTATATTATTAACATTTCTGTTTCCTTATAAAATCACATAGACTGTTAAATTAGTTAAATGTTTGATTAAGAATTTCATACTAACAAAATAATATTACACTCAAAAGCTTCTAATTATTTTTGAAACTTAAAAATGACTTTAAATTTCATATATTTAGAAGTATTTTAATCTTACATTTTAACTTTCGTTGTCGCGATAGGTAGAAAAACTATATAATATAATTTCATTATTAAATAAGAATTTTTAATAATAAAACAGGCAACTGTAATATTTTAACTGGATTAAGCTAAACTGTTTCAAAATAGTGAAGGAATTCGTATTAAATACTAAATATTTTAAATCAGTATTCTGAACAATTCGTGAATTTTTCGCAAATAGTTATTTTTTTTAAGAAATTAAATGATTTTTTTTTTCAAAAAAAAAATTAGAAAGTATTTCGATGCTCGGTTTCTTTTTACTAAATTTTGTTTCATTCATAGATTAACATAACAATAAAAAATAAATATCCTCAAGGTATGGTGCTACTTTTTCGAAACATTTTATCTATATTTAAGTAAAATTATTTCGGTTAAAAGTTTTAAAAGTATTCATAACTATTGTACAATTATAAAAACATATAATATATATATAAATCTAACAATAAATAAAAAAAATGCAAAATATAAAAAAATTCATAACAAATCCAAGATTGTTATGAATTTTTTGTTCAATCTTGGATTACAATCTTGAATACATATAACATATTAATTAAATTTGTTCCAAGTTTAATTAATATGTTATATGTATTCATAGTGTTCTACCGTAGATAAACTTATAATGCAAATTTTTTGAAATTGTTTCATGAGTTTGTTTCTTAAAGATAAAAATAGTAACATAAATTTATTTTCTCCATTTTGTTCCAAGTTTAATTAATACACTTAAATTTATAGGGTATCGTATCACAACCATATCATATTTTGTTTCGTTTCGATAAGTATAACAGAATTTTATCATCAAATGTTTATAATTTCTTTCTATGGAGTAATTCAATATAAATTTCTAAGAATGGCTTCTGTTTACTGTACAAAAATAGGCCTATTTGAAGTTTAATCTGGCAATCTATGACAGATAAACGTGTTAAGTGTACTTAAATGCTAATACAAGGTTCTACTTTAAATACATTTTAACACGTTCAACTTCTCTCTTCGTGTGATTACATGCTTCTTTAATCAGGATCATGCATATATATTCTTATTTGAACCAAAAAAAAAAAAATCAAGGAAAGTTATTTTTCCCTTTTTAAATTAGAAACGTGTGATCTGCTTTCTAAAATTGGTGATGCGCCAAGTGTTAAAGAGCTTTTAGAAATCTAATTATCCGAGACGAACAAAAATTCGCTTTCAACAGTCGATAGATGTGACTTTAAAGTAGGATACAGGAAAGTAACGTTTATTGTTGAGGTATTTGAGATCCGTGACCTCTTAAATGCAGATTAAAGACTTGTATGAATTCAATTCGATACACCTCGTAAATGTGAAACTGATTATTAACATCTCGTTGATTAATTAAAAAGCGAAAAAAAAAATTAAATGATTTGGCTCTTAACTTACACTTATTAATAACATTTCCTACAAAGTTTCATTTCATTTTCCGGATTTCTACCCAAAGACGTACTTCTACCTGTTTAACGCGATGAAAATTTTTTGCAATGCAATGGAAGGACTGATTATAGGAAGAAATATATATATATATATATGTGTGTGTGCGTGCATGCGTGCGTGCGTGCGTGTATATATTTAAAAACTAAATAGAATTTCTAAAATTACAACGAATACTGTATCACAGTCGAAATACAAATGAAGCATAATATATTACCTAACTATAACATTTGTAAGAAAAACTATAACTAATATTATTAATAAAAAAATTAATTCAATAATTACTATGGAACTAATAAAAATGAACTATTACAAAGAAAATTTTAAAAGAAAAATAGAAAGGAAGACAAACAAATAAAAAAGACGAATGTAGATATGGTTATTTAAAATGTTTCTGGATTAAGACAGAAAATCGTGGTTGAACTGAATTTAAAAGATCTAAATCATCCCACTCACCAAATTATAACTAATTGATATAAAACCTAAAAATTCAAAAATCATAGACCAAAATTCCAAAAGATGAAATAAAGCATTAAAAATTAAATAGATAGAAAATAAACCTATAAAATCATAACTGCATATTTTAGTTAACTTAAAATAATCCATTAAAACAGAAATATACACATTCTGAAATCTAGAAACAAAAATTAAAATATTGTAATTTACATTCCATCATTTTACTTCGATATCTGTATCTCTCAAAATGGTGCGGAATATATCTTTTTTGCCATCAATTATATTTGAGTAATTGACTGAATTATAGGATATAACACATCGATCAATAACTCCCGAGACTAACCCAGAGATGGCGCTCGTAGTAAACCAGTAACCAGGTCTTTCTAGAGAACTAACCTTTGCTTGAAACGTGTCAAAATTTTAAGTCGATCGGACCAGGAAAAAGGTTTTTTGAAGTGAAGTGAAAAAGGTTTTTTCCAAGTGGGTGCCGCGATTGCTTTCGATGGAACAAAAACAGCAACGAGTCGAAGATTCAGAAAGCTGTTTATCGCTATTTGTTTTAATAAAAAAAATATTTTTTGGGGAAAAAAAAAAAAAAAATTTTTTTTTTTTTTGGAAAAAAAAAAAGATTTGGAAATGCGTTGGAACGATTGTATCACCCTAAAAGGTGATTAACAAAAGGTGTTATGTTGATGAATAAAAAAAAAATTTGCAAAAAAAATGTTGTTTTCAATGTTAGACTCGGGAGTTATTGATCGATGTGTTATAACCAATGCTTTTATCTCGCCAATTCTACTTAAAACTGAAGAATACTGCTATACAAATAAAACCAAAATTAAAAGTAACGAAAATTCTGGGCTGAGTGTTATGATCATAAGATCGTAGCCTATGATGTTTAAATCGAGTCTTGGGTTTGAGTCCTGTTTCCACTAAAGACCTATCATACAAAGCAATGAAAACTGGTGCATATTAAATTAAACTAAACCGCGAAGTCCATTCGTAGTGTAACACTGATTAGGTTAGAGATTGTACTTAAAAAATAATATCACTAAATATAATATGAATTTTTAAATATATTTTCTACAATTCTCCGATAACGTCTCTTTTTCATGAAAAATTTAACTGTATCAGATTTAATTTCCAATCTAGGAGATGATTTTTTTTTTAGGTGAAACCTTTTTTTTTTTTTTTTTTTTTTTTTTTGACTAATATTTACTTTCTAATGTACCCTAAATTTTATGTTTGCCATAATTTTTTTATATCATGGTGTTTTGAAGCCTGATTCGTAGTTGTATGTCTTAGCTTATGTAATGGATTATGTTAATTGAATATATATATATATTGAAAGAGGTACTTAAATAATATTATTTCGTAAGAATTTTTGTCTTTATGTACTTCTTTTGTGATGATTATACGTATCAGTTGTGATTACTGCTATTTTACACTCAGTGACCAGTTTTGCTATCGATAATGTTTCCATGGATCAGAAGAGGGTATTCGAGATATTTGTAAAGAACTTTATTTATCTTACTATTATTTAGGAATATGTAAACAATAAGCAATGTACAATAAAAGGGACATCCTAAATATTTTTCACTATTTCCATCCCACTTCAACAAAACCGTTATCATTCTTAATGACAAAATAAACTAAATTATGTTAGTGGATTAAAGCTGTCTTTACGTAATGTTAAAGAATAGGATCTGAAACTGAAACACTTTTCTAATTATAAAACGCTCTAATATTAATTTTATATTCTGATGACGCTATCTTTTCGAAATCAGAACATTTTACTATATACTCATTTCTATTTAATTAATCCATATTATCTGGTGTAAAATGTGTTCTATATTTCTTCTCCTCATTGTAATGCTAATTGGGTTTCGAAATTTACGTGTTCGAGTGAAAGATGACGCATTTTCGGAATGTTCCTAAATCTTAAGAGTACTACTACATAATAGAAAGTCATATTTATTACAACTTCACGAATTAGGAACAAGTAGATTTGTGTTCTAAGTTTTGATCTGATTATTTGACATTAGGCGAAAACATAGAGCCTTAATTAGCTTAATTAACATCATAAATAACTTCTAAGTAATTTTATCATTATGGAATCCAATATATTGCAGATAATTGTTTCCATAACTTAGGTTGCAAACTTCATTTGAATCTAATCAGTTCTAGAAATATTCGAAGATGTTAGTTAGAGGTCTGACAGCTGTGAGAAGCCAAGATACGTAAAAAAATTATTCCGTAAAAAAACATTAAAATACTTTTTGATAGCAATTTTTGAATATACGTGTGGCAACAGTGATGGGATACTTCTGTGTCACGTGACTTTCGACTCGCGCTATCTTAATCAGGAGCGTTCAGTCTTTTTCACATTTCAATTTTGATGTTCAATTTGTTAGTTTTTTTTTTAATTAAAAAAAAGATTTTAAAGAGCATAATGATGTTTTAGAACTTATGTTAAGTAACAAAAAATATTATCCCGAGTTTCTGTTGCAAGAGATAGTTATAAGACCTATATAACTTATTTAGTATTCATGTAATCAATCAAAGGCTTAAGGCATTCTGAATTCATCAAATGAACATTTTTCCTTTAATTATGTAATTGTCCAATGCATTCGGATCTTGACATTTATTGCATTTTTTTTTCTTTTATAACAATGAATAATTAGTCGTTAATAACACGATGTTTAGTTTCCTGATCATAAACAATATATTACTTTCTAAAAAAGAGTAATATAATAAAAGATATTTAGCTTTCTTGTCATAACTAATGTAAAAAAAAAAATTCGTAAAATATGTGTTTGACGTGTTAATAGCCTAAAATATGATGAAGATTATGGATAAGACAAAAGGCTCTAACACGGTCCAGCAACATCCTTTCATAGATGAAAAGTCCCACCTTCAGATTTTCGGAAGTCATCTAACCATGATTACTTCCTTCTGAATAATACATGATTCCATCATCTGACAACCTAATGATTTTTCATAAGCCGCGATTTCGACGAGTAGGCAAACCAGATCACAGGAGTTTAGAAAACCCGTTCGACCTAATTTCCCTTCCATGAAAAACAAATAGTAAATAAAGTAGAAACGGAGAAACACGCGTCTGCGGCATTTTAGCTCTCACTATCAATTCCATTCTTCAGAACGAACGAACGGCACGTTTAGGAGAAGTGGGGCGACTTTTAAATGTAAGCAACGCGTTTCGACCGGAGAACTCTTTTGTTGTTATTGCATTTCGAAGGTTCCGAGAGAACTTTTCTGTTAGTTACTTTTTTTTTTTTTAATTTCTTTCTTTTTTCAGAGGCTAGAGGAGCCTTCGAAAAAAATAGTTGTAGATTAATGATAGAAATGAGTTCCTAAGTGCTACGCCATTAGATTTGAAACCTGTTTTGAAATATTGTTTTTTATTCCGGAGAAAGAGAGAGAGAGAAAACAGACTACCGTGATCGTCTGCGCTTTCTGCTGGATATTTATTTTAAGCGGGAAACTGTTATGACTTGTTCCACAAGCCAAAGTTCAAAAGTACATTAGAATGTTCAGCGCTTTTACTATGGATTCTGGGTAAGTTTTTCACTATGCAAGAAATTTTAAATGAATTTTGAAAAAAATAATATGTGTATAATTAAATTTAAAATTAATTTAACGATTATTTAAACCACAACAAAAATAATAACGTATCAAATATTGAAGCATAATTAAAAATGAATTAATTACAATGAAAAATACTGAAATGTAAATCTAAGTCATAAATAATAATTTTTCTTAATTTTTTTGTGAAATCAGCATAATATAGAATTACAATGTATGAAGCACAAAATGATTTTCTTGTAAAATTATAAGACTTTTAATTTATCGAACAAAAGATTTGAGCAAAGTTCCACAAATCCACTCGTCATCATTAAAATTTTTATTATCAAATAACTCAACCACATACCAAAACTTGGCGTAATTATTCTCGAGTTAAGTACTTCAATAATTTTCATGATATCAATTCCAATTTATTGCCCCCCCCCCCCAAAAAAAAAATCAGCTTTTCTGTTCTGAGAAAAGACTACTATTCTTGAAATTTTTGTACACTTCTTATCTATCGAAGGCATAACATGCCTTAAAAATTGTTCGAAATCAATATTTAAGTTTGCAAAAATTTAAAAAAAATTTAATTGGAAAGATACCTAAGTATTTGTTTGGGAAAAGTTTTATTCGCTATAAGCTCATAAACACTTAAAAATAAATTTGAGTAAATTATTCATAAATTTTTTTTTCCGGAAATGAGTTAAATTTTCTCTTTAAATTCCTTAAAAGAATTTTATATTAATAATCTTTATTCAGAATTCTACAATCTGGCATATTATGCAAATAAAAATTCAAGATGATTAATATTTTAACTTATTTTATAACAAATTATATGCGAGAATATTAATGTTTTTTTTTTTTCTTTTTCAAAATAGCAACTTTAAATAAAAGAGAGTGTATCAGTGATATATATTATTACAGTTTTTAGATTCGTACTGGAAAAACAAACAATTTCACAGTTATTCGCTTAGTGACTAGTGTTATTTCGGATTTATGCCCCAATGTAACGGTAATAGTTTTTTATTCTAAAAGTAGATATTTCTATTTATAATTTATTAATAAATACGCCTTTTTACGTGTTGTTAGCGCAATAATTATGAAATATAAAAAGCATAACTATGTGTACCAAATATTATAAAGTATTAATCATCCATTAGATTATTTTAAAACTAACTTGTATATTTTTTATATTACACTTTAATACTTTTTTATAAAATTTTATTTTTAATTATTGCTGTTATAATAGTTAGACTAGTGTCTATTAACCATTTTTATTGAAGTTTGTAATACTTGACATTATACGTATGTTTCCTTGTGAGATATACTTCTAATTAATTGCTCTGCGCAAACAAATATTTTTAAAAATAAGATACAAATATAATTACTGAATTAGCTTTTGTTACTATCATTTGTCTCTAGACTGCCGCGTTTGATACTCCCGTTTTACAGATTTACAAAACTATTTTTTGATAGAATATTACTGTGCAAACACCATTTTTCTTACATATTTGAATACATTTTTAACATTAATTTTGGGAGGATTCCTATTGAACGAAAATATATTTTACTCTTCATTAAAAATTAAAATAATTTTTTTTCGTATAATCCTTGTCGGAAAAAAAAACTGTTTAAAAGAATTAGTAGTATGAAAGATATCAATTTCGCTTATTGTAACTTTTTAAACGAAAGAGTGTTACAATTTTTGACAAATGCTCATTGTTTTTTTTTTTCCATTCTCTTAATATTTTTATTGGTTTGTATTTCTTAATGTCTATAAATAAAATACTGTAATTCCTTTTTTAAAAAAATTATACTTACTTTGAATTTTAAGCTATTTTCATATGCATATCTTATTAAGTAATTTCAAGTATATTTCTTCAATGAGACCATTAATGACATCATTAACTATTTTACTAAACACATTAAATTGCTAGATACAATTAACCTCTGTTCCTAAAATATACACTCAAAAACTGTTGCCTTAATATTTTCCTTTCACTATTTATCTCACTTAAATGGGTTAATTTACTTAATAAGCATGCTCAAAACTTTGAGTAAAGGCCTTTTATGGGCGTAGCATCTCAAGGCTGTATCATCAACAGCGCAACTAGGTTTTTAAAAACTACGCCTAAGTGTGGATTTTCTTACAGGCTGCAAAAAAATCTGGCTATTATTTTCGTTCTCTTCTGGTAAGACTCAAAGTAAATAATTATTAGTAAGATTTTTAGCTTGCTTTACTTACGAGAAATCTTTCCGGGTAAAGAATTAACTCTTCTTTTTTCCAACAACATTAAAATAATCATTCATAATTTTTATCATTATTTAGGAAATTTAGCTTTACTTTACGATGTTGAAATGAAACGGAAGAAATGAAGAATTTTAATTATCATATTTTATGATTTTTTGAATTTTTCTGCCTTAAACGAATAATGCCAAATGAATAAATAGTTTCACAATACTTTCGATTTCGTTTTTTCGAATAACAAAATTTGTCCTTATTACGTTAAGTCCTTATACAATTTACATTAAATATGACTTTAAAGATTGATAGTAAATGTGTGTAATTTAAATACGTTGTCTTGTGTTCGTATTATTACTACAAATTCTTCCATGCTAGAATTCTTTCATGTTAGAAAATTGTTTAATTCTTTTTAAAATGATTTAAAAGTACTTCCATTACCTTGTCTTATTCATATAATTGTTTAAACTCGATGATGTATCAAAATTATAATTATTTTACTAAGAAAAAAATTACCTTCCTTTAAATTAAAAAAAAGGATATTTATATATTACTTATATTGATTCATGTTTTAATTTTCTTTTAATTGCTTTATTTTATACTACTAATAAAACTCCTTTATTTTTAATAAGAGATATACATATCATTACTTATATTGTTTATTGTTTAAATAAAATTTTGATATTCGTAACATAAAATTTTGCTTTTGAATTATATTTAATCTATAAAATGATGTTTTTTTTTATCAATTTAACGCATTACTCTTCTTTCTTTTTTGGAAAAATCGCATTCTGATTCAACATATTTTCTACTTTAATCTTTTGATGTAACTATTTTTTACCAACTGTTTTATAGAATTCAGCTGTCATTTGAGTTCTTCGAATCACTGCTACAATAACTCGCATTACATTCATCCAAAAAAATATAGGGTATTGAAATTGTATAAAAAAATATTTTGAAACCTATTTTCAATTTTTAAAATATTTTTTTTTTTAAATTTTAATATCTAGTTATAAGCTATTCATTTATCATACATTTAACTTTGATAACTCCTAAATATTTTTTAATGCAATGTTTCTAGAAAAAAAATATAAAGCCTAAATAACGAAAGTGTTACGCTAATAAAATCATTACATAACTTGTAAAAAGAATGTTTTATTTGCTCAACTTTCCCTTTCTCCATTTACTAAGCTTCCCAACACAGTAGCCAATGGCCATTAATGAAAAATCATCTCTCAGATAAGTGATAACATGGTCGCGGCCTCTAAATCGCTCTTCTGTCTGTAAGGCATAAAAGAATCCATTCACGAAAAAGACGAAATGAAAATATTGCAACGCAATAACTTATTGCTGAAAATAATGAGACTGAGTTGCTAAAATCCTTTTCATCTCTGAACTTCGCTAATTAGCACTCTTTGTTGACGAGAGCCCAGCGGAAAATTACATTCAATTCTTTCTCTTTCTTCGAACTTGAAAGTAGCCTTCCTGTGGTCGTTTCCATGGCGCCGGATGTTGCTGGTGGTATTTGGTTGACGAATCGGGATTCAGTCGCAGGCTTTGTCACCCGAAGGGAGTGACGCTAAAAATATATGCACAACACGAGGGGGAGAGAGGTAGAATGGGAATTCTTGGTAGAGTTCGGATGTCAATAAACTTCCACCGTCTATTAAAGAGAAAATCGGATCTGTTATTGACAATCGGGATGGGAATTTCTCAAATATATGCATACATTTTACAAAACAATTAAAAAATATATGCAAATAATTTCTGTTGCTAAGAAAAAAAGATCCACTGTTTGATGTAAATGGATTTGGTGAAATAATTAAGCTATAGTCAAATGCAGGGTTATTCATAATAATTCATCCGATTTCAAACCCCATATTTTCGAAAATAAACGACACAGATTAATGAGTAGCACATGAATGCGAAGGGAAAATATAGAAGTTTTTTTTTATACAAGTGTTCGATGTATCGTTTTTTAATTACTCGCATAATGTCAATTCGATATGTGAACTCCAGACAAACAATTTGTAAAGTGTCAATGGTAATGGATTTGTACATCAGCACAAATTTGTTGTTTAAGTTCAAATAAATTTGCGAGTATTGGTGGAGCATACACTTCATCTTTTACAAACCCCCAAAGAAAGAAATCGCTTGGGGCTATTACAGCTGATATAAGTGGTCAGCTGTGTAACATCAAGTTATCTGGTCACCGATTCAACGGCGTTGCAGGTACGTGGAAGCATCAAAAACTACTTTCGTAAAATAGCTTTACGAACACACAAGGGTAATCTATATATTTCACAATATAACACTTCCACAGTTTTCCTTTGTATTCATGCATTACTTGTCATTCTGTGTCGTTTAATTTTTAAGATATGGAATTTTAAAATCTGATGAATCATTTTGAATAACCCTGTACTACACAGGAGTAATCAAGCAAATTCGTATGACAGAAATAATAAATAGTTTTAGAATGTAATTAGTTATGTTTCAATACTTATTTGATTTGAAATTTATTGATATTTTTCGTTAAATTATAGTACTTGTATCATGTTTATGAGTTTCGTGTCAATGTGTAATATATTAAGTAATTTTGATTTAATGATTGCTTTAATTAATAAATCATTGTGGGTTGTGTGTGAGTAATTGCTTTAATAATTCTCATTGTTTTAAATAATTCGAATTCCTAGAATAATTTTCACTCCATTGAAAAATTTTAATTTTTAAGTTTGTGAATTAAATTAAGTAATTTAAATTGCTTTGATAATTTAAACTACATTAAGTAACTGTAGTTCCATCAATAATTTTCAATACATCAAATAATTTCATTTTTAATTTATAATTTCATCACATTGAATAATTTGAATTGCATTAAGTCGTTTGAACAATATTTTATTGCAAATAAATTTTTTTCATTTTTCTCTTAAAAACAAAAATGCTATATTTTCCTAGATAAAAATAATTGAAAATTTATTCTGAATTTAATACAGAACAATAATTTTCGTATAATACAAAAAAAAACTGTACTAATTAGGAATAATTTTCTTTTGTGTTCAGTATTATTAGTTGTTTTCCATTATAAAATTCGTTTGAATTAGGAAAGAGCATTTCAAAATGATCTCCATTTCCAAGAAGAAACAATTTCCTGACTCATTATAGTTATTATTATTTTTTTTTACTACGCATGAAAAATCTAAAAAATATAGAATTAATTTGATATGTCTGGGGTAATATGGGCAATTTCAACTGCTCAATTTCACAATAGCTTAATTATTTACTTGGAAGTCATCAATTTTATTCAGATTTCAAATAATATTCTTCTTCGATCCCGTGAATCTAATACACAGGATTTAATTATTATCGAAATAGGTAAATGCTTTTAATAAAATTCTTAGCTTTTAATGTTCTTAATAATTTCAACGAATATTTCATTTAATGTTGTAATTTTCAACAAAATTATCGTTAAAATATTCTTCATTTTTGGCTTTTAGTATCTTTACAGAAATGTCAGATTATTTTATTTTCTGTACATTTAGCTCTTGTCTTTATGTGCTTTCATTTAACTTACCGTGTTCATATAACACATCGATCAATAACTCCCGAGTCTAACATTGAAAACAACATTTTTTTTGCAAAATTTTTTTTTATTCATCAACATAACACCTTTTGTTAATCACCTTTTAGGGTGATACAATCGTTCCAACGCTTTTCCAAATCTTTTTTTTTTTTTTTCCCCAAAAAAAAATTTTTTTTCTTTTTTTTTTCGCAAGAAATCTTTTTTGTTGCGAGTAAATAGCGATAAACAGCTTTCTGAATCGTCGACTCGTTGCTGTTTTTGTTCCATCGAAAGCAATCGCGGCACCCACTTGGAAAAAACCTTTTTCACTTCACTTCAAAAAACCTTTTTCCTGGTCCGATCGACTTAAAATTTTGACACGTTTCAAGCAAAGGTTAGTACTCTAGAAAGACCTGGTTACTGGTTTACTACGAGCGCCATCTCTGGGTTAGTCTCGGGAGTTATTGATCGATGTGTTATGTATATGCATGTAAAAAAGAATATTTTTTCCAGTTCAAAATTTGTACTCCAGTTTCAACTCATTTCCTGTTATCTGATCGAATTGATATTTTTCATACACATATAACTACGATGATAGTACAGTACTATAGTATACTCAAGCAGTCATGAACTTAGGGATAGCCTTGTCCCCGGGACTAGCATTTAGAACGTCCAACTGAATTGAAAGTCTGCTCGCATATAGATCACAAACTGCTTTTTTTAGTTTTAGATTTCCACACGAAAAAGAACTAAATAAACGTAAAAAAAACTTTTTTAAAATTAAGCTTTTATTTAAAAGACAGACAAAAATGTGAATATTTGCTACATAAATTAATATACATAATTGATTGTATAAAGTTGAGGCTTTAATATTCCTTTGACTATGAGTAAGTATACTCAAGCTTATATAAATATATATTATTTACATTATTAAAAAATTTTTTAAAAATTCTTTATTGTTATACCTTTCAGTCCATCTTTAAATAAAAGCTTGATTTAAAAATATTTATCTTACTTATTAAAACGTTTCTTGTACAGGAAGTTGTATAGAAACAGAAAAAATAAGCAAGAAAACTAAGGAAAAGTTATTTATGTAAATGGAAAATTCGCCGAGATATTCTGAGAGAATTTTTTTTTCTTTTTCTGTGGTAATTAAATTCTGAGAAACATACTACTAAACGAAGTGAAATGTTACTTCGTAAATTTAGAAATATAATTTTGTTTCGATTTCATTCCTTAGGGTACATAGTTTCTTATTAATTAAGTAAAAATACATAAACAAGAAGAACTTTATTGTCGAATTTTAGCTGTAAAATAAAAACAGTTATGTTGCATTGATTAATATTTTGTAAGCACAATTTTAAATAATTAGTATTCGAATGAGTTTTAATTAAAAAATAATTAACAAATATATCTGCAACAATTACTGGAATTCATTTTTTTTTCTATGGAAAATAGTACATCTGAAAAAAATTATCAACTCAGTTTATTCAAACACGGTATATCGCAACCCCTTTGTATGTGACTAAGCATTACTTTACTGGTACAATCCCGAAATTTTTTTGCTTTAATCTAGTAAATGAAAATAAATTAATATAAAATGATTTAACGCATATTCATATATCTCGTATGGAAGTCTTTGGAATTTAAAATATTAATAAGCGTTCAGTAATTTGTAAGAATTTTGTGCGTGTAGATTGTATTCTTTTTATTCCTGAAAATATGTTCAATTCTTAAAGTCCGAGGGAAGTATTCGTATTTTTTTCCTGAAACAATACATCTCTTCATATAATTACCGGAAATTTATCTGATTTTTTTCACAGATTATGTGCAAAATTATAAAATAGTACTTAATGCTACAAACAATGGGAAGAGTATCAAACAATAGAATATTATAATATTTATGAAATAACAAAAGCATGTGAATTACGTCATTTGAATCTGTTTTGTCTTTTTTTTTCTCATCGATTGTCTTATAAAATGAAGCAATGTGGATAGTAATTCAAAACGTATATCAGTGTAATTAAAAAATATCCTTATTCCAATTGTTCATTTCTTATAAATAAAAAGGAGAAAAGAAAAATTATTCCCAAAAACTTTCGTTATGTAGGTGAACGGTTCAGAGGAATCACCAAATTTTGGAGAATGCATTAAGATCTGAAAATATTCAGGTCAAATGCATAAATGTAAGAATATTTGAGACCAGAAACAGGTTTTTAACAGCAGCATATTGTTCCATATCTCACATAAAAGCTTTATAAAGTACCTAAATATGGAAATTAGAAACAATTCATTTTTTAGAGATGTATAAAGATTTACTAATGCATATCTCGTCTTATTTGAATCTATATTTTCAGATAAATTTTTTGTTGTCTGCTTTTATTTGTATGGGATATTTTAGATGCATTTAGTTTCCTTTCTTAATAATATGAAAAAAGAATTTGTCTGTTAGTACAGCCCAAATTGTATGTGAGTCACAGTTTGTATTGAATCGATGGCATCTATTCGAAAGTTTGTTCAGAGGTTTTGTTTAATTTATTATCTCCAGTATAAAATATTTTAAAATGTTTTTTAAATACTCAGACGTTTACATTTTTCCTTTCAGCATACATTTTTGCATAAAAATATTGCAGATCAATAGAATCTAGAAGTAGACAGTAAATTATATCTTGTTAAGCCCCTTACTTCGCATTGGAACCCGTTTTCATGTAGAAGCCAGGACATTGCTTTGACACGTCTAAGTGTTTTGACGCATCAGATGGACCCATAGACATCTTTCCCTGGGAAGGATCTCCCTATGTGTAACCTCTTTGTTGGTGCTTTCAGACACCCAGACTTCTAACTTTTAATTGAGTGCCCTGCTTTTAACTTAGTTCGCTTTAAACATCTTAAATCATATACACTATCTTTAATTGACTTGACCGGGCCAAATATTTTTAATTTTTACATAACTTTAATTTCACTGCCTACATATAATTTTATTAAACTTTATTTTGTTCTCTATCTTCTGTTTAAATTTTGAAATGTTTTATTTAAAGAAAATTCTAATATATTGACCTTCTATTTAGCATAATGTATCCCAAGAGAGAATTTAGTGCTATTAATGATAACTTACCAACCACACACACAATCATTCTCTTTAAGATTTTACCACTTCATTTCTAACGTGCACATCAACTCTAGTACTACAACCTTAATGTTCAAATTTAATATATGTTGCATGTTTAATTTCAAACAATTGATTAGTCATTTCAAAATAAAATTTTCTTTGAAGGATATGTTGTTTAGGAGAATGAAATGCGGAGGACTGAGCGAAATTTTGCCAAATAACTTGAATAACAAAGTTAATAAATGTATAGAAACTCTTAAAAAATTATTTTATTTAGTTTACGTAAAAAAAAGTTTGAGAAAAAATTTATGAACAAAATGTTTTTAAGAAAACCATCCTATTTGGTATCTAGATCCAATGCAATTCACCAAAAATTACTTATTTTAAATGTGTACACAAGACTTTTCGCTTAATATGATCTTTAATCTCTTCTGTGATCAATTCTTCTAATCTATTAATGAAAAAGATAAAATATTTTTCAAGAAATTGAAAGCTGTATATCGTATCATATTATCTTCTACTAGTATTTTATGCTATTATTTTTAATTTTTAAATGTATTCTCCGTGTATTTAATCAGATTCAAAAACAGGTTCTGGAAAATGGAGATAGGGCTTTTCTCTCTCGGATTTAATACAGGTATAATCCATCAAGATTAGAAAATAATTCGCAAGGTCATTCGATGATGAGTCATTCAATGGAATAATTTCGAGAAAAATTGAAAAATTACGTTCTTCTTAACGGTAATGAATTATTTATGAATTTAAATACCCTGAAATTTTTTTAATTAACCTGAATCACTTATTAATCTGAGATATATCAAGTATTATATATTGTTTGATATATTTTAATGACTTAAGTTTTCCTCTGGATTTTGAAAGTTGCATAGAGAACAGGTTTTTTTCCCCCCAAATTTTGCATAAAACTCTAATGTGTGTATATTCAGGAATGAGAAATGCAAGAGATAAACACAATTATAAATAACGTCATTCAGATCATATACTTAAATGTATCTTTCTATCTCCAAAAAAATTAATCTTTGTATGATAGAAGGCAATAAGTTGTAATCATTGCCAAAGCCATCATGATTATACATCAATTCTTGTATGCAAGTTTCTGAAAGTTCTATTTTTTGTTAATTTGTGTCAGTGTCATCGTCTTTTTATTAATTAATGTTTCCTATTGGAAAAAGTATCGATTTCATTTCGGTGGGTTTTTTTGTATTAAAACATGGAGCATTTTTGAATGCGATTAAACTTATTTCATTCAGGATATTCCTTTTTCTAATATGGTTTTGAAACCATAACAGATATGTGTGTTGAAAACAAACAAAAACAAAAAAAATTGCAACTCCATTTACCTTTTTAGTTCGTCACATTTGAATAATTTTATATCAAAAGTATCCTAACTCAGAAAATTTATCTTAATTCGTTTTGGGTTAAAGCAATTTTTTTAAAAAAATACCGTAAGTAGATTACCGTATGCATGCAATTTATTTCTTTGCTGTTTATTGGTACCATTCTGAACTAAACTTTGTTTTATTTTGTTCTCGGGCTGTTGTCTTTTCGCTTTTATCAAAACTGTTTATTTTAAAAACACATATAATCTTTAAAAGTTTTTTTTTACTTATTTATTCCTATTTCTCTGCATCAGTCATGTATTAAATGGAAACATAACAATCCATCTAAAACGTCTCCTATTTGACAGATTTGGAACACATTGTGCTTACTCATAAAATGGTTTATTGCATTCAGTACGAATTTGAGTTATTCAATACCGGACATGGTAAGCACTTTCCCTTCCTGGGTTTCAGTCTGCGATGTATGTAAAGTGCCAAACTGCTTGTTACGTTATCATACACACAATTCGTGAACACAAATTTATTGTTTAGATTGTGAAAGCATATTCCAATTGGAAGAGTCAAATATCTGAATAAACAGGAAAAACAATAGCATTGTGGAGCAGAGCGTAAATAAAATATCTCGAAAGGGGAGTTTCCCTCGTCTTCCCAATGA
The DNA here is from genome assembly GCA_019974015.1 of Nephila pilipes. NCBI lineage: Eukaryota > Metazoa > Arthropoda > Arachnida > Araneae > Nephilidae > Nephila > Nephila pilipes. The sequence continues at coordinate 17,575 of BMAW01072149.1, forward strand.
GGAACTTCTGTATGTATTTATATAACCTATTATATTTCATTTAATTTTTTTTTTTTCCAAAAAATTTTAATAAGAATTTTTGTTACATAAGTTAGAACATAATTATAAGATTGATGAGAGGTAACAATAAAATATCGAATTCTTTAAAAAGGTCTCAATAAATACTTTTCAGTGTTTAAATAGGTTTAAATAGATAAATAAATTAAATAATTTTAACTAAAGCATTAGAAAAAAATGTATTTAGTATTTGACAACGTGACAGTTGCGATTTAGGAAACAAGGAAAAAAAATCCGATAGTTAAATTTTAGAAATTGTCTAATTAAATTGGTTAAAAATTGATTTTTACTTTAAAGAGCAATTATTTTTCATCATTTTGATATGTGTATTTAGATAGTCATTATTTACATATCTTTTACATTTTTGACTATAAATGGAAGTTTAATTTCAAAGATAAAATAAAAAATATATTTTTTATATTATTAATTAACTTGGATTTCTGCTTTCAACATTCTAATGTGCATATTCGAGTTCATTTTTTTTCTCAGTGTAATTCATTCAATATTAAATTCATAACTTTAAAAATAGTTTTATGAGAAAGAAAAATACTTTATTTTAATAAAATGCCCTCAATTTTTTTTTCTGTAAGGAAAAATGTGTAATTTTTATATCGAATAAAATATATAGTCATTGTTAGAATTCATTTTAATTAGAGAAACATTTATCTGTTTCTTTTAAGAAAAATAGTTTGATTTTCAATGAAACATGTATTAATATAATTACCTCTGTGATTCCTTGAATTTCATTTTATAGATTATTATGAATAAATAAAATTTAGGTATGAGAACTAGATTTTATTGAATAATTTGAGCTATTTTATTCTTTTCTATTGAATATTACTCGATATAACTCTTAATACTCTCTTTTTCAAATTCAGTTTTATGATTATTCACAAATATAAACCCTTTGCTCGATGACAATCTAAACGTAATACAATCTCCAGATTTTAGTGATCAAATTTTGTGAGGATAAATGAAAAAAAAAACCAATTCATTTTAAAATCTCTACATGCTTTTGCTTAGTGAAATTAATTACAGCATTAAAAAGTTGTTTGTATATATAATTTTAAAAAATTACATTTCTAAAACAATTTGTAATTTTTTCTGAAATTTTTTTTGCAGTATGACTCCCTTTGTTTTCTTATGTGTATGACTTATGCAACTAAAACTATTTTAAGCCTAATCTTGTTATAAGCCTTTTATTTAGTTACGGAATGAATTTAAAGAGGTTTTTAATTTTCTTTCATCTTGATTCTCTCCTCTGTATTAAGATCACCCTCTAGTTTTTGTCATTAACTTCTTATCGTTATCAATCACATCACGAATGATTAATCCAAATGCTATCATGTATTAAGAAAAGAGAAACTTTTTTCCATGATCTTTGTAAATAATGTCTGTCACGTTAGACTTATTCTTGGCTGTTGTGAAAATGAAAGCGTGCCCGCAAAACTTGACAAACAAATCCTTAAAACATGTTAAAAGAAGTAGAACCCAAACATATTTAAGATTCCATAGTCGTCTTGAGAAATGTCACAGCTAAATTGTGACCTGAATCCGAAATGGGAAGCGAACCATAAAGATTCATGCTTTCTGTTAACACAATAATTAATTGCACAGAAGCTCTTGAAAATTCAAGCGTGCTTGAAATTAGCAAGTAATTATACACAATAAAACGTGTAGCATACTTATAATTCATTGGTCAAATAAAACCTCTTGCTGTAGTTCCTCTTATTTATTTGTTTCTTATGGTAATAAGTAATGGGTTTGCTTTCATTTCCTTTCTTTTGAAACAAAGAAGGAAGTTGGAGGAATGTAAGTTTTCGGAATTTCTTACTCCCAGGTTAGACTAAATTTTAAATAGTTAAATCACTAGTCATCTATCTTTTTTTTCATTGAAATTTGTTTGAAAAAAATTTTAAAAAAATTACATTATGTCTTTGTTCTTAAAATGATATAAATATTTTAATATTCAATATTGAAAAGTACAGTACTACTATTTTCAATTAAATCTTTGTAAATGAATATCAGATAAGTGGTTACAATTTTAGTAATCTCATATGTTTTCTAATAATTTTTTTTTAAAAAAAATACAAAATTTTAACTTAGCATTAATATTAATTTAACATTTCAATGGAATCCTGTGTGTGTGTATCTTCAAATACAATGAAAATAATAATTTGACTCTGCCAACTTATTTTTTCAACAAAAAACGATACATTTAGATGTCTATGCATGATTTTGAATATTGAAACTGAGTACAAGATCAAAAAATTAAAATTTTACTTAAATTATTGAACAACTAAATAAAAAGATTAATCCCCAGAGTTAGATGTTTACTTGGAGATTTCGATTGTATTCCTATAAGGTTGTTTATAAGAAAAATGACTTTTTATTTATGATATACAGTGTGATATATTCAATTTTTAAAAACAAACAATTTAATCTTAATATGATACTTTTTTAAAATATTATCTATTCAACTTTTAAAAGCAAACGATTTAAACTTAAAGATACTTTATTCAATATTCTTTATTAAGATATATTTTTTTTAAAATGTTTAAAGTTGTTACAAAGAAATAAAATTATGCTAGTTATTGGCAACACCAGATCATATTTTTGTTTTTCTAGAAGATTTACTAACAACGAACATAAAAAAATAGAATTGAGTTTGGTTCCAAGAGGAAAAGTCGAACGTTGAAAAATTGTGCTTGGGGAAATTGTGCATCTAATTTATGTTTGAAAAGATGTGCGCAAATAAACGTGATGTCCTGAAAACAAGTTCATTTTTATTAATAGTCTACAATACAGTACAACAGTTATGAAATTTAATTTCCTTTTAACTAACTTATTTAATTCTGAAGTTCATTATTTGCCAGACACTTAAACAAGCTAGATAAAGGACTAAATAATTATTTTTAGTAAACTAAATAATGTATTAATTCCTAGCTTGAGAATTATAATAAATGTGACCTTTTCTGAACTGAAAAAGAAGTTTATATGGTTTGATAAGTTGTTTAGTTACGTTTATTGGTCCAACAGTCATACTTAACCAAGCTGTGACAAGCTATCGTTAATTTATCAAAAATCAAGTATATCATGGAAGAAAATGTTACGCGTGTATATCTATGATCTACATGCAAGATGAGGAAAGGAAGAAAAAGGTAAAAATATATTCGTAGGGATGAAAATAGGGAAAGGTGGCTTGGGGATCCCGGGGGCATTTGATCTGTTCAAGATAGTAAGCTTTATGAGGAAGAGGAAATATTACTTGGACTTCTCTTAGTGTCATCTCTTACCTCAATAAGGTAGGCTCTTTAGGGGTTACGGAATTGGAAAGATTATATAAATTACAACTAATTTAATATATGATCAAGATTATTTACCTGAAGTTCTGATTCAATGTACTCTCAGTTAAATCCGTATTAACTATAATAATTTTTCGGATAATTTTTTACAGTAGGAGGAAGTGCAATTCGTATTATTAGTTTCTCTTCTTTGCAGCATCAATCTTTCCTTTCGATTACGTATAAAAAGACCATTATATACTAAATTAGAAATAGCAGCTCATTTAGTTTATTTACATGAATAAATTGGGGGAAAGAAACGTAGTAGTTGGAAGAAGTCGAAAATGGATAGAGTAAATTAAAATAATTCTAGAATTTGCGCGAGTGTGAAAGAAATAAAATAAGAGTGCCTTAAGAAGACTAAAAAACTTTTAAAACTTCAATTTCAACAAATTGTTGAAAGAAAAAAAAGCTTAAAACAAGCATGTGTGTTATTATCAAGTTATTTAAACTGAAATTTGATTACTTTTACAGGACTCATAAAAAAAACTCATTAAGTAGTTGTGAAGTACTTAATTTGAATTTTGCTCATTCACAAACATTATCTTATTGTTTCTCTCTCAGGTAAGTTTAATTTACAAAATTAGGAACAAAATAATAAATATCAAACAAAATTATTAACAAATTAAAAATAAAGTAAGAAATGAGAAACTATATTAACTATGGATGTAGAATAAAGCTTTTAATGGGAACTCATTTTTCCCTTTATTGATAGTTAAGAAGTTGTTTTTATATCGCTTATGTAATACCTATATCTCTTTGTTATGTTATGCTTATATCTGTTAGAACTCGTTTTGGGTAAAAGAACGTGAATATTCTCAAAAAATGAAGGGCATAATAACTTTTCGTGCGCATATAAATCTAAAGTAAATATTTTTAGAAATACAAAAATATCATCAGAAAGAATATGTACATTACCAGAATTTAAAGTTATTCAGTATATATACTTTAAAGAAACAAAAAGTTTTAAAATTGTTCCTTATGAAAAATAAGCGAATTAAAACAAAATTAAATAAATGAACATATATGAAAGATCTGCATTTGTACTATGTTATCAAAAGTTAAATCAAAACATAAAAAAGCTGCATTTTCTGAAGCAAAAACTTCATTTTTAATCACATCAAATTAAAATTAATACAAAACTATGTAAAAGCTGCAAAGTATTTTCAGACTGAACGTCAACAAATAGTTCTGAAATTTCAGTTATTTTATTAAAATTCACTTATTATTCGGCAAGCATTGCTCATGATTTTAAAATATTGTGTCTCGACTTAAGAAAAAAAAATTAGATTTTCATTGGATATTTGACTACTAAAACATAGGACAACGCATAATTGAGATAGAATATACTCGTAGGAGTGGTTTGCGAATAACGGAATGCATGGGATTTAGATTAACCAGCTGCTTTTCTTGGCAGTATCTATACAAAGAAAGCGTGATAACTGTTCGTTAGATGGATTTACGCGCATGGTAAAGTATATATTTATAAAACACTGAAAGCAAGAAAAATAATGTATGTATGAATATATATATATAATATCAAGTATGCTATTTATTTAGATAATTATTCGCTAATTATTAAATTATATCAGGGATGGCCATAACAGGTAATTCTCATAAGCAAGTGGTGCTTCGCTTATGTAAATAAAGTATATATATGAAATATGATAAAATAAAATTGCTCAATACTCAAAAATAATTAATTTATTTCTTTTTACAATGTTACTAATGCACTTAAGATTATCAATGTCCAAAGTAGTTATTTTATTTTACTTTTCATTTGTTACGAAATTTAGTGACGATATTCAAAAATATAAAACACTGATCGATTCTATCAAGCAGTTTTGTAAAAAAAAAATAACCTTTAAAAGTTAGACTTGCTCGTTGGAAAGCTTAAGAATGGTTTCGATCTTAGATGTTAGCAGCAGAAAGTTTGTTTAATGACTTCCCAGGGTAGATAGCGCGAGCTCAGTTAAATGCAGATCAATTAAAAAGACGAAGTGTATTTTTAATAAATTTAATAATTAAATAAAAACACAACAATATGAAGTACCGAAAGCAGGGAATAGTCTCAAAGCTCACTTTTCTGCTTAAGAATATTTGTATTCCTAAATCTGGAGGGAGGTTCCACACTCACACACACAAAAATTAGTTAAATCACCGTTTTGTAATGGGAAAAATTCACAAAATAGTGTTATTTCGGAGAAAAATGAAGTAATTTATGAAAATATTATAATATCAATATGGCAACATTGAATAAACGGCTCCTTCAAATATTCATTTCTGAAATGTAACTCTCAAAGGCAGTGTAGTTGGCAATCCGATTTTTTTTTTTCTAAAGCTGATGCCTATAGGGGTGCAACCTACTCTTCCCCCCCTATATTCTACTCTTTTTAATATACTACTGGTTATTTTAGTTTGAAATTATGAATATGTTTATTACAGATGTAAAGGAGGTTGATAATTTAGGCGCATTTTCAAATGCTATTTTATGTCTTTCTGTTACGTTGGATTTTATATTGAATAGTTATTTATGTATGAATGTATTTTTAAAACATCTTTTTATTATATAATATATGACCCGCCCTGCTCATTCAAATAAAATAGCTTATTCTTGAAACAGACTATTAGAAAAATTCATGATATACGAGTATTAAGTTTATAGTTTAGAGTTTTAGTTTTTAGTTTCTCTATACAGTTTAATGAGAGGCCATATGGAATCACATTAGACAATTTAAAAAAATAAAAACAGTGCATATTTTAATTTGATTGTGTACAGATAGAGCTGAAAAGGAATAAAAAGAATCAGATTATACCTTGTAAATTAGATACATCATAAAAGAATGATAAAATAATTCTTACATCAAATTTTAAAATTAATCAGAATTTTTAGATGCAAATAGGTCAATAGTCTGATATTATTATTCCAGTGGACATAGCTGCAAATATGTGAGAAAACGAGAACTTAATATAAAACACCAGACGATGTGCAATACAGTCTCACATTTTCATAGAATTAAGGTTTTAATGTATTTATTTACACAAAATACTTCACAATTTACTAATAATATAGTCGAGGTAATTTTATTGAAATTTCGTGCCTGTATAGAACATCAATACCTATTCTAAAAGGTAAGAAATCATGTTGTTAAGTTTAAATGTATCGACCGAATCCTTTTTGGGATCAAATATCGAATTTTTATTACTACAACTGAAGGTTTTATTATGATTAAAGATATATATAGGACCATAGGCGACGAACCTCGTAATTATTTTGAACCTCGGTCAAATGACGAGATTTAATATTTAATTTTATTTCTTTTGAAGAGTTTGTATCTATTCAAGGTAATAATTGTATGGCTTATATCTAGTTCTTCAGTCAAAATAACAGGTAAATTTCTTATGTCTCTTTTTTAAATTATTAGAATCGAAAATGAATATACAAAACTATTATAAGATTGTAAAAGATGCTTTTTTTTAAAGAATTGATAAATTCACATATTAATTCTCTTTTAAATAAAATGACTTTAATCGCACGAATTTCAATTTTTAAAATTTCCTAAAAATCAAAATATTCGAAGGAACACAGTTTCAAAGACTCTCCGGATTGTATGTTGAAACTTTGTTGGAAGATAAAAAAAATAGCATAGAATTCTATTATTTTCGTGTAAAAATAGTATTTCAAAAGTAATGCAGAAAACACATTTTTATGGATTTTGACAATAGAATCAAAGAAAAAAATCTCAGGGCAAATACATTAGAAACATTTCAAAACAAGTATTATAATTTTAAGAAATTTAAGCAATGAGTTTCGGATAGAAAATATGCGTAAACCATCTTGTTTGAACTATTCTGAAATCATGTGGAAATGCTGATAAAGAACGATAAAAACTACACAGAAGATTTTACTATTGTTATTACTTGAGTTCCGAAAATTTTATCTGTAAATAGAAAACAATGGCTTATTTTATTCTCATTCTACTTAAAAATTCTAATATATCTGTACATTTGAAATATAACGTAGTATTACTAAAGCAAAAAACATCAAATTCTTAAAAAAATAAATACATAGATTTACAATGAAAATTGTGTGTTTTAAGCAAAAATACATGTTGCCAAACTCTCAGACATTTCAAGAATCAACAAAAATTTTTTAACAATTTTAGATATCTGATTACTTTACATTATGTAAAAGAAAACGCTTGGAATTCTTACAACTAAATTTTTGATTATTTGTAAGGAGGAATTTGTTTGAAAACAATGGCCAACTACATACCATAATTATTTTTGTCCGAATTTTAAACTCATCTCCTTATTATGCGAATAAAAAATGAACATTAAGTGATTCTTGTTACAAGCATTTCCAAGTAAATGCTTCAAATAGCTTAACACATAAAAAATTCGTTTTGGGTTAATTAGTTAAATGACATTTTTGATTTCAGTTATGCGAATTATTTATATATTCATTATATTCTTACACATTTAATTAATTTAATAACTTTCGACTGTTCTACTTTGTGGCAAAAACAAGATTTCTATTGAAAAAATATGTTTCCTATCAATGTTTTCTGTTAAGCACATTTTCTATTCATTGTATTACTTACTATGTCTACTTAATATTTTTAGTTATTTATGACTAACTCTTTTGATGAGAAATTTCGTATGAAAAGAAAATGCAATGATAAGTATTCAAACAATTTTTGAAAATAATTTTAAAAGAACAATTTTATAATAACCATTCAAAAATACTTTATGATTTATTACTCTATTTGTACTCCTTGTTTGAAATATCAAGCGCATAATTTTAAAAAAATCAAGCGGTAGAAATTGAAATTTTATAAGGAGAAAATTTTAAAGCGCAGTCTTTATAGAACATTTTGTGGGATCAATAATCCTTTAAAATAATTTCTTTTTGAAAGAGTCGACTGATAGAAACTAGACATATTTTATACTTTTCACCGAAGAAAAAATGATTTTACATCTTTTTTTATAAATTAAATTTACAAATTGTGTATGAGATCACGTAATGTGTTTTTAATGTCAACTTGATCGTCTTTGCGAAATTGTAGTAGCAATCCAAAAATCAGTTTATCGAAAGAAAATATATGTCTGCAGCAAATGGTTATTTGGCATGTGCTGTATCAGGATTAGTCTACTTACACTAGCACAAGACATATCCGAAGAGTAGTTAAGTTTAGATATTTTTTTAGATATTTTTTACACACACACGTGTGTGGGGGGGGGGTGAGTGTGGTGTGTGTGTGTGTACGTATAGTTTTTTATTTCATTGTTCAATTTGAATATTTGGCTTATAACCGTTTCGTATGAGATAAGGATAATTTGGCCCTGATTCTAGAAGATCCAATAAAACAGTCTAAAACCCTGCTTTCTGAATCAATGATATTACATTTGTTATATTAATGTTTTCAATATGTGTATGTATTTTTTTTCCCCTTTTTCTTCTTTTCTTTCATTTGTGATTTTCTTTTTTACTTTTTAGGTTATCACATTATTTTGTGTTTAGTAATTGCTTTATGACTATTTTTTTTAAAAAAAATATTTTTCTCAGTTTTTACATTTTTTTTTTTTTTGTATTATGGGCATTCGTTTACTGTGTTGTGGCTTGCTGATGAATGTTTGCTTAATCAGTAGTGTGGATTTTTTTTTTCTTAATATCTTTTAAAGTTCTGTTTCAAGTTATTTTTTTTATTTATTTATTATATTTCAGTGTTTTTTAACTTTTGTTATTTTCCTTTTCAGTTAAATATTTTGTTTCCGTTTTCTTTAAAGGTGTTTGTTTTTATATTGATTATTTGTATGGTTGTTTAGTTGTGGTGATGCATTGA
>BMAW01072153.1:0-59920 GCA_019974015.1 Nephila pilipes
AAAGAACAGAGTAAACTAGTTAAAAACACGGAATCTTCATTTTTAAAGCCTTAGTTCCAAGTTCACACACACACACACAAAAAAGGTTGAAAGAAGATTAGAAAACACGGGCAGCATTTTTCACACATCTTATACTTTTACGTGAGCTTACTGTTGAGTCTAAATTGTTAAGACAGTTTTGTTCTTTTGGGATAAACAAAAACTGAAGTAAATAATGACATACGAGTATTTTTCTGAAATATTTAGTTCGTTGTTGTTATTTTCCTCCGTTCATTTTGGATTGGGTTATTAAAAAAAACAACTACATAAGAGAATCTGAAAATACTTTGATGTATTATTTAGAATCAAAAATACGAAGGAATGTTCCAAATAAAGACACTAATTGTTTCAATGCATCTAGCTTGGTAAAAATAAAATATTCAAATAACCGAATAAGAAAATTCAGAAAAAGAAAGTTGAATGCGAATATTTTTTTTACTTATTCTAAAGAACTTAGAATAGAAAAATGTACTCAGGTTTCTATAGATATATCTTTAATGTCTTTTTATGCACAGTTCACCGATTCATTTATTGCATAGTACGAATATCTAATTTAAGATTGAATTTTTAATAGATATTTTTGAATTGGAGAGAGAGAGAGAGAAAAATGCTTTCTGTATTTAATAAATATATATCAATTACTTTTGATATTAACATTCATAAAAAGACTATACAAATTATTAAGAAGATTTTCAGTTGCTACAGACACGTATAACGGTATAGAAAAAAAACGGTATTAGGGAGAAAAATCATGGAACGCGAAAATTTAAAGTAATTTACGCATTTACCTTCCAATAATGTTATCTAAAGGATTATACGATATATTTACTTAATTTAGAGCATATTTTAAGTGGGAAAAGCTCTTAAACTAGAACAGTAATTAAATGTGAGTTAAAAAAGATTTTTTGGGGAGAGAGGCTTGTATATGCATATATGAGATTTTATTTTAAATAATTTTCTCTTTTATTCAGCTAAGTTCAGTAATCTGAAAAATAAATTCACCCTCTAGTGAATGCAGTTTTCCAATAAACTTTATCTATTTATTTATCTCTCATCTTCACTCTTTCATTAAACAAAAGCATTTATGTTTACATGCATTACCTAAAATAAGTACCAGTAAAAAAATTAAACACACGCTTAAAATTTTAAATCTGAATAGATTTTAACTGTTCTTCAAATAATTAATAGTTCGATGATTATCACGTGATTGTACACTCAATGAAACACATGGAAGATAATATGATTTTAAAGATGAAAACGAATAAAAAGTTTAGGTGATGAGACATTGGAAGGATTCATATATGTGGTTCATAAGTATTGCAAGATGTAAGAAAAGGAAATTATTCTGAAGACTAATGCAACTTTATACATAATACTTATTGGTTAACAACAACAAAAAAGCTGCACAGTAAATGAGTATTGTAATATTGAATAAAAATGAGTTTTAATTTGTAGAATAGCTTTTGCTAATCTAATTTAATGTCACATATCAATCAAGAATAGAATTAGTGGGTTTATCGAGAACGGACTGAGATCTGCTCTCCCATTCAGGTAGAAGAAGCTCGTAATTACTGAATTGTTTCTGAGGATGATAACAGAGACTTTTCCATTTCGAATTTCTTAGGCATATTTAATTTGATTCATATCTGGAAAATATGCTGGCCACTCCATTCGAAGGATTCCATCGTCGAAAAAATGTAGGCCACTGTCCTAGCCCCATGCAGTTTAACTTTATTGTCCATTAGAAGGAAACTATTTGCGATTGTAGCATAAGTGACCACAGCAGTTCCATTTACTTCTAATCAAACGCAGAAAATTATTCTGATCCTTTTCATGTCCATGAGCCGTCAATGACCGTACCTCGTGATATACAAACTAGTACTACCTTTGAGAGAGATATAATCCCACACTTCCACTAATCAAACGCAGATGATTATTCTGAGACCACTTACTTCAAGATTACAAGCCACCTATTACCAAGTTGTACACTAAAGCGCGGCTCTCCTGCGAAGCGAATATTGTTTCATTCCTATCTTCCCTAAATGAGATGTTCCATTGTGGGCTTTCTGAGGGTAGTACGATGGCTTTCATGCTAAAGCAACACAAGCCATAGGTGGTTAGTAAGTTGTCCGACCTGATGAAACCACTTAACATAATGGATCTTCAGTAACCCTCTGATGGCGCTTTTATTATAAATAAGAGTTTATAATGTATTATACTGTCCTATTGTCGTCTTTGTGTCATCATTCATTCTGTTTAATACTTAACAATATTCCTTTGCACATGAAATGCACAAAATGAGTATAGGCTGCTTATGCCGGCTTTCCTGTATACAACACACGCACGCACACACACACACACACAACTTATTTTTCATTGAACAATTTTTTTTTTAAAATTACAAATAAACTAGGAAATTATTTAAAAAAATAAAATTATAACAATATGTAAAATATGACAAATAAATTAAGGAAAAATTATAAAACCATAAAAATAGACAAACAAAAATTGCAATCAGAATAGGGGATGAAAATATATTATTCTAACTTAATTGTAAAAGAAAAAGGAAATTGAGAGAAAAATAGACAAATACCATATGTATATATTAAAACAAACTATTAAAATGATCACGAATCTGATTTCTTTATTTTAACGTGAAAAATGCGGATCATTGGATATTCAGTAATATTTATAACAGAAGGGATAGCTATGTTTTCTTGGGGGGGGGGGATAAAACACCTTTCGTTGCAAGCAATTTAAGCTGAAATATTTATAGAAATATATTATATAATTATATGTTACGTAATTTTATATTAGTCAATAGAATTTTGGATATTCAAAATAATTTAAATAAATGTTTTTACATTTGTGTATAAGAAATAATTCTTTTTAAATACCAATGTAAGACGTACAAATTATAAAACAGAATAATTATCTTTTTTTAAAATACTTTTGTTCTTGTTTTCTGAAAGAAATATTTTTCTTCTTTTTTAATCCTTTAAATCTATTTAATTCTGTTTTTTCTTTGCTTTAATTTGAAAAAAAAAAAAATCTTTTTTTGTATTTTTTAAAAATTATAACTTTTAAAATAAATTGAGATATGGGTTTTTATTCCAATTTTGTAAGATAGTGGGTAATACTGGTCTGTACTGTGATGGGATTGGGATTGTTTATTTACGCCGAACTGAAAAGCAACACGAAGGCTATTTTTTACGTACTTCGTAATTTTGGGTCTCGGTTAAGTAACGAGGATGACACCAGAGTTGTCACCTCCTTCTTCAAACTTACACGCCACACGAGTGAGAGAACTTAGTTTCCACTACATGCGAGTCTCAATGGCATCAAGGTTCAAACCCACGTCTCGACAAAAACGTCAGCCACAAGTCCTCGGCCCGTACCACTTGGCAACAGTGATTTTAGAAAAATGCTTTTTTAGGTATCAAATGTAATATTTTGAACAAGTGACTACATAAATGTTAATTAATTTTAGGTGAATTATTTTAATTGTTGTGTTATATTTATTAACATTGCTTTATTTACTACGATGTTTTGCTGTATATATTTATAAACTTATCTTTCTAGGGTTTTTGCTTACTGAAATAAATCAGTTTTCTGATTTTTTTTATTTATGTTCAAAGGTTTGATACATATATAAGCAGATTGCCACCATCCTAATATAGTGATAGTATTATATAGCTTCATTTCCATTTTGTTTATTTTTAAAGAATTTTCATTTTTCACAAGTCAATTTTTTCTCTAATCTATATATTTTTATAAAAAAAATTTAGCCTTTCATAAATTTAAGTTTAAGTAATTTTTGGGAGTGAGAGCTTTATTTGTGCTTTTTCAAAGTTTATTTTAACTATTTTATATTAAATATTTAGATTTGATCCATTTAGGTATTGTTCAATGTACTATTGCTTCAATATATATATATATATATATATATATATCCCTGGGTTCCACAGACTTCTCAGAAGACCACTATTGTACACATCAATGTTTGTCTTTTGCACGAGAGACTGTCCCATTTGCACGAAATGTATGAATATTTTATATAGCCTTGTTACATTTCCAGAAGAATAGAAATGACTTTCAAATCGGTTGAAATGTTCTCTTAATATTAACGTACTACAATACAATCAATAGCCTTTACAATATGATTTGGCTTTCTTTGCCTCCTGAAGCATATCTTATTTAAAAAGATTTATATTTGTTTTCATTGTGAAGAAATATAGCGTTTTTAAAATCACTTTTGAAGCATCATTGAAAAGTTTTCCTCTGGTTTATAACACAGATCTAAAGATGTTGAGAGGGGAGGAATGATCGTTTTAAAAGCATATTGCTCCAAGTCATTGATAAAAAACATAATATTGCCCTTATGTCTCTATGAAAATACAAGATGGCATGCATTCGTCATGAACTGATGGATATTTAACAGATACCTGTGGTACAGGAAGCCGCTACTGTGAGGTTTTGGCCTAGCTTTATTGCAGAATCATTGTTGGGGTACAGAACTTGTTTCTGCTTAGAAAAAATAACACCATCTGATGTTGGAGTCGTACAAAAAATAGCAATTCTCTAAATCAATAGTCTTCAAACTGTGTTTCGTGGAACACTGGGGTGTTACGAGTCAAATTCCGGGTTCTGCAATTCAAATAAAAATTAGAAAAGGAAAATAAATATTTATTAACTATAAACATAATATACGTTTAGTTGCCTTTGAAAATTTGTGTGAGTTGCCGACGTCCGTGAAACGCTGTAAACTGTGACGTTCGTGGAAAAACAGCTCCGGATTTTCAATTGTTCAATCGACTTTGATATGCAAGATATTTGAATTTCAAGATAGATTTACTTTTGCTGCGCAGTTTATATGACTGGCATTCGAATCTACAGAACCACCTTTGCGTGCTCCCTGAAAAATTATTTTTAACGTTCTCGCATGTATCAACGGAAACAAAATACAGAAACAAAATAAATTGAGGCTATGAAATGTGTGTGTGCGAATGCAGATAACATTATTACAACTAGATTTATACAGTTAGTGAAAAAAATGCAAGTATACCCTTGCCACTAAATATAATGCAAGTTTAGGAGACGCTTGGAGCACGAATTAATGTTACATGTTGTAGCATTAACTCGTGTATTTTCATTAAAACACTATAATATTTTAATAAAAGTACAATATATTTCTTTAAATGTTTTCCCATAAAGTCTGTGTAATATATTGTTTTTCTTTAACTATTATTTTAAGATATATTTTTCTTAAGGTAAAACGAAGCTCCCCCCAAACCCCTTATAGTTCTAAGCGTTCCGTGAGTCGACAAAGTTTGCAGAACACTGCTCTACATTATTTTCAAGTTCCTTCAGATCATTGGTAAGACGAAAGGCATTGAAGTCTCTTTTCCTTGGATTCATTCTCGAAGTCAGATAAAACGGCGTAAACAACAAAAGTGTGACGTCCATGGCTTATCCTGCTCATTTATGTTGCACCCATTAAAATGTTTATAGACAATTTTAGTTAAAGAAGCCATGATTTTTCACTGAGTAGTGATCTTGCAAACTCTCCACAAATATAGCAAAAATTATCAGTAGAATTAACACACTTTCGAGACAATTTAAATACGTCCGTTAATCAATTTATTAACTGCCACACTGATCAAATGAATATTCCAAATGAACGATGAGGGAACCCATCTGAGTATCGCTTAAATGTATATCATTCACTCTCAGGGTCGTTTGTCTGTAGAAACTGAGCTCTTTAAAAGACAGAAAATAACAATATGAGATATATTGAAACACAGATTTCTCAGAAATGAGTGCACATCTCACATTTTTATGAATATTTTCTCAATTCACAAAGATGTTATTATTTAAATTTGTTAACATTTAGCAAAAAAAAAAATTCCTGTTGATCAGTACAAATAGTAAGACAGAGATGAGTGATGTGATGTACTGAAAGAATTAAGTTTCAGACATTTGTGTGAAAACATTTAAATCCTAGTAAATTGAACAAGCTGCAATATCTTTTGGACGAGAGTCATAGAAATAATTAACCAAACAGGAACATTTTATTATTCTATGTCCCACCGGCTGTCAGCTTGCATACTGACTTCAAATCGACCAATGCATAATTTATTACCTCACATTGTATTGAAATGAGCTTTGGAATAAATCATCTAATTACTCTGAAGAGTCTCTCTCTCTCTCTCTCTCTCTCTCTCTCTATATATATATATATATATATATATATATATAGGATTATAGAAAATGAATAATCCGATTTCATAATTTTTTATTTTCAAAAATAAACGACACAGAATGATTAGTAAAAACATAAATACAAAGGGAAAATGTGGAAGTTTAAAATTGGGAACAATATAGATAGCTTTTGTTTGTTCGTTGTGAAGATATTTCACGAAAGCTGTTTTAGAAGCTTTCATGAAACTCCTCCGCCGTTGGATCGATCGTGGTAAACCAGATGCCTTGATAATACACAGCTGATTATCTGTCACCTAATATTATTTTGTGTGATTTCTCCATTTGGAGGTTTGTAAAAGATAAAGTAAGCGCCATCAATACCCGCAAATGTATTTGAACTTTAGTAATAGATACTTACTGCTATGTATTCAATTAATTACCATTGACACTTTACAACGTGTTCGGCAGGAATTTACATATCTAATTGACGTTATGCGTTTGCTAAAGGAAGTCATATAGAACACTTGTAAGAAAAATCCTTCCATATTATCCTTTTGCATTCATATATTAACAATCTGTGTCGTTTACTTATGAACATATAAACATTATGAACATTCAAATCGGATTATTCATTTGAATAATCCTGCATATTGTCCTGAATTTAACAATTGATTTATGTTAATTTCTTAATATTGGGAGAGAAATAGAGTAATGTTGCAAAAAGGTACCGATATTTCTTTCATGTTTTTTTAAAATTGAAATCTAAGTTTTTGTACACATACATACATATATAGAAGGTTCTGTTTTGATAGAGTGTTAGAGCATTTAGTAAAGAAATAGCTTAACACGGACCTCTTGTGATCTTAAAATATAAAGATGCAATTATTCGATATGAAATAAAAAGAATTATAAAAGTCCACTTTTTCCTAATTTGCGATTAAGAATCAAATTTTTAAATTTTGTAAATCACCAAATTCATCTAAATAATGTTTGACCAAAAAAAAATGTCTGTTTCCTGTAACACTAGAAGAATGTAGAAAGCAGAATTTCTAGTTAGAATCAAGAATTTTAATCCTAAGAGAAAGCGACGTAGTAATGAACCAATTTTAATTATTGTTGATTTTTTCAAGTTTTTGTCCTTGATATAAAGTCTGAAATATCAAAATCTTATATATATATATATATAATAATAATAATAATAACAATAATAACAATAATAATAATAATAATACAGAAATATTCTCGATTAGCTTATGTTTTCCTGTTCATATATTTAAAAATAAAGAAATACTAAAAGAAATTTTTTCCCATAAAAATAAATAAGTTAAATAAAGATGTATCTACTTTGATCTGGAGAATACATTTTCTTTACAGTTGAATTAGAAAGTTTTTTTTATAAGGAAAAGAGCAAGATAATATTTTAAGCTAATTTTGTTCTTTTTGCACGCCTTCTATTATAATTCTAGTTGGAAATACAGACTTTTAAAATATTTTAATACATCAGATTTTGAAAGTTTTTCATGGTTTGCTGTAGCTTTCAAAATATTCAATGCCTTTTTTTTTTGTTAAATGTTGTCCTAACTTAAACAAATAATAATGTCCCTGAGAATTTCTTGGAAAGATTATTTTTGAATTATTTCAATTTAATTAATCAGAAATTGTATCAAAATTAGAGAATGAGATCGATTTTTTTAATCAAGAAAATATAATTAAATTGTTTTGAATATTACCCTATGATGCTTATGCAAACAAAAATGAAATCTGCAAGATATGTAATAATGATTTATTAAAATAAAGCCAATTAGACTCGTTTCATGGCAAATTTTTTTAAAAAAAGGCTAATTAATTTTGAACAATGCTGTTTCTAAGAGATATTTAGATTATGGGATATTTTCATTTTCGAACTTCATTTATTCAACTATTTTTTTTCTAAAAATTAAATTAATCTTTTGTGATTAATTCTATTTTCAGAAAACTACCAAGTTTCCTTTAGAAATGGAGATATTTTTCCCTTTTATTTCGAGTTGGAATAATATTTATTTTAACAGTATTTTAAACTTTTGTAAATGAGGTAGCTCTGATTATCAAAGTTTATTTTAATAAAATAACTTGATTTTGATGAAAAATCAAACTTTTCAGCAAATATAAACGCATGGCGCTGTTATTGCAGCAACTGTTATTCGTCTTTCAAGTCATAAGCTCCGAATTATTTTTAGACGAAAAAAAAAAATTGAGAAAAAAATAGCATTGTTGAAAATTTCTCATATATATTCGGTAAGAAATAATCCTCTTTATTTTTAAAGTTGAATGCAGAAGTTGTAAAAAAGAAATTAAATATTGCATTAACATATGTGTGTGAATAACAGTAAATATTTTTGAGTCCTTATTAAGGAATGAATTTTGAAATATTAGTTGAATATTAGATTGTTAATAAAAGATAAAGGCTTTCTTGTCTCTCAAAAAGGGAAAGGAGTCCTTTAAATTATTTGAAATAAGAAAAGTAATGCAAGAATAAACATTTAATGTTATAATTAAGCAATAAATTTACCTGAAAAATACAGATAATAATATACAGGTTACCATCACTTTCGTCTATACATAAAAGTATTGCAGATTGCTATCCTTGATTAGCAAAAAAGATTTAATCTTTTGAATTTTTCTCCTTTTTTCAAAAATTTAAATTTTTTTTACCTTAGTAATAAGATTAGTTATACTATTTGAATTAATAAATCAATTAATTGTAATGATGATTGTTAAATTTAATTGAATTAATATAACATTTAAAATCTATTTATTGCTTAATCAAAACTACGATACAATTTTGTATTAAGGTTTTTTGATACGGGGAAGACCCTCCGTATCACTTCACTGTGCTTCAATATCATGTATGAAAAGAATTTTGTTGATCCTTAAACTTTCATATATTGAACTTCTAAGGCGTGAATCTAATTTCCTTTGAAAAAAGTCTTAAGGTATCCGTCTACCTTTAAAACGCGATTTTCGGTCAAAAAGTCAATTTTTTTTATTTATGGTCTAATATTAAAGCCGTATTTCTCAGCTTTCTAGAACAGTTTCAATTTTGTGTCTATTTTACATAGAACTTGAGTTATATGCATTTTAATAATAGTCTGTGTCAAATTTTAGAACTGGAAGTAGCATTCTGCTGCCGGAAATGGAACCTTAATGTTTGTTTTTCATTGATATTTTAAGTAATATCGCCATCAAAATATCTTTCAACATGCAAGATGAATTTCCTAAGAACCAAAATGCAAAAAGAATCTTTTAATGGTGTAATACTCGTATGATAAAGAGTACTAAAGAAAGTTTTTTTTTTTTGAAAACTGTGAAATTGGGTGCATATGATGCAATTATACAATTTAACGAAGGACATCAAGGCTGCTTAAAAATCGTAAATAAGCTCAACATTGAAAATTCGGGCTATTTCACTGCAAAGGGATACAAAAAGTTGGATTACAATCGAATCAGGGAATTGAACCTTTATACACCTTTTAAATATAAGCGTAAGAAAGTTTTAAAGACTATCAGAAATAAAATATAACTTATTTGAACTGAAATATTATAACAATTATTAATTTATGCAAATTTTACATTGTATTTTAAGTTTTTAGCCATATCTTATAGTATAATGCATATAAAAAATTATTTTTTTCAATTACTTAAAAAAATCCTCTTCGAAGGTAGGTGGATACCTTAAATGAAATTGAGGTTCGCTATTCAAAGACTATCGATTGCTAATTCAATGTTGATCCCCAGGGTACATTTTATTTTTCAGAAAACTCAAGCATTTATTTTTAAAATTAAGAGCTTCACATGCATTAGAGCATGCTTGTCTAAAGTGCGGCCCAAAAAGCCTTTAAAATGCGACCCAAACGTAAATTATGGAAATATTTAAATTTACACCTTCAGTTGAAAAGTCATTAAAAAGTAATTGTATTAATTTAAAATTTTTTTTGTTAGCCATGGACTAAAGCACTGACGCTTCTAATACGGCACAATTAGCAATTTTTATAAGAGGAATCTATGAGCATTATAATATCACGGAAGAAATGGTTGTTTTAGTATCATTAAAAGACACGACCAAGTCTGTAGATTTATTCGATGAAAAGGTTTTCTTTACCTATGAAAAATTTATCAGCTATCATAACCGTTGGAGCTCCTGCCATGGTTGGTAAAAATGGGGAATTCGTTAAAATGGTTAATAATAAAGCCGTCGCTGCAGGCAATATGATCTTGATGGCATATCATTGTAATATATATCAGGGTAATTTATGGGGAGAAATTTTAAAAATGGAAAGTGTATAAAGCGTTGTTATAAAAACCATTAGCTTTATAAGAACAAAAGGACTTAATTATAAACAATTTGAAGAGTTTCTTAAGGTAATGGGCACTGAATTTGCAGATGTTATTTATTATACAGAAGTAAGATGGTTCAGTAAGAAAAAAATGCTCAAAAGATTTTACGATTTGAGAACTGAAATGAAAATATTTATGGAAACAAAAGGGAAACCTGTGAATGAATTTGAGGACGAAGATTGGATTTTATATTTAGCCTTTTTAGTAGACTTCACAGAACATTTGAATGATTTAAATTTGAGACTTCAAGGGAAAAATCAATTTATCAATAATATGTTCCAAACAATTACAGCGTTTGAAAGAAAATCGAAATTTTGGCTTAATCAAATAAAAGTAAAAGATTTGACACATTTCAGTACTTTGGCTGCACATAAACCTGTGAGTTGCACAAAATATGCTGCATTAATTTTTGATTTAATTCAAAAGTTTGAAAGTAGATTTCAAAATTTTTGAAAAAAGGAAGAGTATTTCAACATATTTTCTACCTTATTTTCTCTATAAATAAATAAGTTGTCTTCAAATCTTCAAATGGTTTGCATTGAACTGCAAAATGACATTTCAACTGAAAGAAAAATTTGGGAATGTTTCTTTACTGGAGTTTTATAAAGATTACCTACCTCGCCATAAATATCCTATTTTTTACAATCATGCTTTATTAATGTCTTCCGCTTTTGGAAGTACTTATATTTGTGAACAATTATTCTCAAGAATGAAGCTTACAAAAAAGAAAAATAGGACAAAGATCACTGACAAACATCTTGAAAATGCAGTAAGAATCACTACCTCCTCTATTAAACCTGATATCGATTTGCTTGTTCAACAAACGCAAATTCATCCATCTCATTAATTCGAATTTCTTCCATCTTTAGGAAATCCAAACTAAGTGAAACGAAACTTTTTCAAATTTAAAATAAATACGTAGTTATACATATCTAATTCAAATTTAAGAAAAAAATACTAAAAAGAAGTTAATTTATTTTAATAAAACTTCATAGAGTTAATTTTTACTTCAATGTGTTGAAAAAATATTATATGTGCGGCCCAACAATTTTTTTTCTTTTTGCAATGCGGCCCAGAAATTTTTTTTTGGCAATGTGGATCCAAACGATCATAGCTTAGACACCCATGCATTAGAGCATTACATAAGCACGCATGTTCAATCATAAGGTGTTGGGTTCCTTTTATACCTCGAAGGATTTGAAAGAATCATTGTGTTAATAGAGTTGTAAGAAATAAAAAGAAGAGTTATGAAATTCATTTATTTCAATTTGAATATCTCTCTCAGTCTTTTCAGTTTTGAGTTCTGGTAAATTTGTGCTCAGGTGGGGACTTCACGTTAAATGCTATGTAAATCAGATAATAGTAGACGCCTGGATTCTAAGGCTTGACAAATATTACTTCGTTTAACCACCAAGATTCGAGCCGCGATTAACAAGTATAATATAAACATGGAGGTTTTATATCCTCACGTTATGATCTCATATGGAGAGCAAGGTGCCAGCTCAGATGCCTTTTTTTTGTGTCTTAGATGTAAGTTCCAATTTACGAGGTATAGATGAAGAATAAATTTAATGTTTATTTAATTAATTTCAATCGATTCTTTATAATAGTCTAGTCGTGGTAAGGGACTCGCGACTGGTGGTTTTTGTCTAGTCGTAGACTCGAGACTTGATGCCACATAAGAACCGACGTATAGCAGAGCTGATGTACGTTAATTCTGTCGATGTCCAAAGTCCTCCCCAAGGCGTGATGTGGAAGTTAGGAGAAGGGGTGCCAGATCAGGTGTCGTCCTCGTTATTTGTCTGATGTTCAGAATTACGAGATCCATCGCCAATAGCCTTCGTGTTGCTTCTAGAGCAACGTTAATAAAATCAACCATCCATCCATCATAATTTTGAATCACCTTCAGATGAAGAAGCTGGAATTCCACTCTTTACCTCCACGTCAAAACATTATGAGGATTTTGATCCAGACATATTTGATGTGCATCATCTTTTAACACATAACAATTCTTATTTAGGAAGTCTGAATCTGTTTCCATTGGTTCGTTGGACACTATTAGTTACTGTTTGGTTGTCTGCCAAAGTACATGAAATTATTCATTCATTCATGCTCTGATGGCAAAATATTTGCTACTGAATTCATTAAGAACGATGACTGCTTTTGATCAAATATGTCCTAAAAGAGAAATTTTGGTGAGACAAATCAAATCAAACTATACCTCAATTGACCGTCATCTTCTTGTCGAAAAATATGTTTAATCTTTGTCTCGGAGACGTCTAATGCAAGTAGTCCCATTTACATTTGCCTACAATGAGTTCCAGAAAGTAATACAAATAATATTGTTTCTATTATTTAATCTACTTATATGTAGAAATTAACGACAGGATTGCTTAGAAAAAATAAAAGCCTTTGCTTTTGACAATGATTTCATTATTGTGAAGATCTATTTGTTCTGAAGTTACTACGCTGTTATGATTTTAAAAAGTTATTCTTATCATTGATTATTTTAAATTCATGTTTTATAACAACAATTCTCGAGTAATTTTCCTTTTATTCAAAACGGAAGAAAAATCATATTATTATTTATTGCTTTAAGTAAAGTTTATTTTAAACACAATTAGAGCTTGAGATGTATAAATGTTGCCCGAAAGAAAAGAAAGCACGCATGATAACAACAGCGATGTGGCATTACCATTCAGGATGAAAGGATAACGTTCGAGGAGTTAATCATAGTTTGTGCATAACCGTTTAACCTGTTCGTATGAGAGCATTTAAAATGAATGTTAATCCCTGCTAAATATGGATGCTAACTGAATAGAAAAATGCGCAATAGTCCGGTTTTTGGTAGCAGATGAGCGCAATGGGGGCACTTATTATCGTATGATGGTTGTTAATGGTGACGCTGCTTAGGACGGACAGCTGTGAATAAATGGTATAAAAGTTTTCAAGAAGGGAGGGAAACATCAATTTTGGAATTGCCATAACCAGGGCAAGCAAAAAAAGTGATCAGCAATGAATCCTTGACGGCTGTTGATGATAGGATTAGTGCTGTACGAAGCATCACTTCTGTACAGCACCGTGTATAAGCAATGGAACAATGTAATCAGTCACACAGCAGCATCTACAGTACCTTCAAGTCTGTACTCAATGGATACGGAAGCACCGTGTCCCTGCTCACAAGAAACAACGAAGGGACTCAGTCTGAAGCATTTGACCTGTTTCACACGAAGTTCGCGCTTTTGTGAAACACATTGTTGAGTTCGTGCAGTCTGGATTCCTCATTATAAACCCGAATAAAAAAAGAACTAATGTACATTGGGAATAAATATCATCACCTCCCCCGAAAAAATCAAAAGCAATGCCGGTGGAAAGGAAAGTGACGTTAACGTTTTTCTTCGATTACCGTGAACTACTTTTGATTTATTTGCTTCCAAAACAGTACACTATCACAATTCTGTATAATACTGCAGCACTCTCACGAAACTTCGCAAATCAATGAAAAAATAAATGGCTTGGAGTTTTCTCAAGTAAGTGGTTTTTCTTCATGATAATACTCCTGAAACATAGACTACCATACACAAATTCTATTGGAAAGTGTTGGAACACCCAGCTTGCAGCCCAGTTTAATAGCCGTGTGACTTTAATATTTTAGAACCAGTTAAAAAGTTTTTGCAAGGGAATCCTTTTCATTCGGATGACGAAGAGAAGGAAGGAATGCTCGACTTTGTCCAAAAACCACCTCAGTCAATCTCAAACTAAGGGCATTGATTTGTTGCTGAAATGATGGAAACAGTATTTTAACTATTATGGGGATTTCTTGTAAATTTCCAATAAATGTATTACTTTATATAAATTTATCTACTTATCATTTGAACAACCTTAATACTTCAGATTAATTCATAAATGAAATTTTTTACATAATTTACCATATGACAAGAGAGGGAGGGGGTCTTCACATTTAATATTTCAAAGTGAGAGTTAGACATTTTTATAATGGCTTTTATTAAGCAATTCATGAAAAAATGGTATATATTCAATTTTAGAATAGTTTTAGAATATAATTCTGTATGATAAACAAAAAAGTATACCTTTGTAAAATTTCAGACATTTTTTTATTCAGTTCTAAGGAAATATGTTTCTTTCTAAGCCTTTTCGCGTCTGCATTTGGTGAAATGTCAGAAACACCCATTTTTGTGTATCTGATTGTTTACTTATGTATATACTTATGCGTGAATACATCTCAGAGGATTATAGTCATATGGATGGGAGATTAAGTTGGAGAAAATTCCATATCACCAAAACAATTTCGTGTCAAAAAGAATTCCAAGAATAATTTATGATTTGAAAATACAGTATGTTTCTTTGTTACTGAAATTTTTAATTTTGCATAGAACTTTGAATCATAATAATGTTAGTGGAAGAGATGCTTCTTATAAACTGAAAAAAAAAATGTTTCGCAAACTGTCGTTTGCCTTATAATGGAATCGAAATATCTTATGATTTGAAATTAAAAAGCTGACAATTTCTAAGAAATCTTGCTGATGAAACAATACACCTTCTCAGAAAATAGTCTTTAGAGTACAAGAAAAACTGAGGTATTGATTTGGATCTAGGGAAGAAGGCATTGTCACAAAAATTCAAATTATACATTATAAATGTGGTCAAGATACATACGAAACAAACTGTTCATGGGAAATGTGTAGTTGCAATACGATCTAATGTGATTGCGATAGAAGAACCTTAAAAATACTTGTAAAATTGGATTGCATGAAATCGATTCTATAATCAACAAACACCTTCAATAAAAAATGGGGGAGGGACAAGACTATTTCCATAAGTACAGAGAATTTACTTGAATTAGGTTACATCCTTGTTTCAGAACAACAAAATCTCTAGTTGCTAAAAAAAATCGGAAAAAAAGAGACTTCACTTTATTAAGAAATGTAGAGATTTCTCTGAGCAAAGGGTGAATTCCCGATAAATCCAGAGATCGATGAGTACTCTTCTCCAATATGATAGACAATCCTGATTATATCTAAGTAGAAGGGAAATGCATAAATTGTTAGAGATTTTAACATAAAGTCTTCACTTTTTCATTATGCGTTATGAGATCTTTGTGCTCTTACTCCACGTCACGGATAATGTAATGTGGCGAAATACACAATAAAGCTACGGTTTCCAAAGAAGCCGGTATCGTTATTTGTCATTGCCGTAACATTACGATGGATGTCATCATCAAAAAATTGTCTGTGCAAACCAGTGACGTGGTTTCTTCGCCCTTAACACTTTTTAGAAAATCACGCCATCTGGTGTCATCCAGCTCAATATTGTATTATTGCGGCCGCCTTATAATGGCTACGCTTTCCTAGGGAACCATATCTTTAGAAGAAATATATCATGAATATAAATTACATATGGTTTTGTGGTTTGTTTGATCTATTGAAGAGAAATCAGAAATTAAATACTTATCTGTAATTTTCCATAAATGAAGGTTAATTGTGTCCTAAGTCTCATAAAAAATTCATGTAGATGAAAAAATAATAATAAAAAACGGTCAAGTAGCTAACTATCACAAATTGTCCTGAATTTCAAATTGAGTGATACTCCGTCCTGATTTGTTTCTGTAAAATAGTGACAAATAAAATTAAAAGTGAATAAATATTTCTATGAATACATTTTTAATTTGAATTTTCCTTATGTTCTCTTTAGTAACTTATGCGTTTCAAAATGTGCAAATATCTCCAATATTTGCTGTTGTTCAAAGCGTCTTGAAAAATAATTGATTAAAATTGAACTTTTATTTGTGGGTAAAAAAAACGAAACACATGTAAAATAAAATTATGTTGTGGCATCGTACGTTCCTTGTTCGGGAGTTGTGGAAAAGACAGCCAGTGATCTAACAGTTGAAATGAAGTAGAATCAAGTTTTTCCTTGCAACTATATAAAGAGTAGTTTCAGACTTAACTTCCAAATCTGACCCTGGTTTCCACTTTTCTTTTAGCTTATCGGTTTGTCAGCTGTATTTGGTTGATTTTATTTTCTTCTAAATGTTGTTAATAAAGAGTTATTTCTGTTGAGGTACACTGTTTTTCAATTTAAACTTTTGATATAGTTATATCTAATACCATACCACAATGAAAAATAAAAATAAGTAATTATTTCCCAAATAATAAGTAAAGGAGTAAAATGTAAAAAAAATTGAAATTAGTTTTGCTAATTTCATTTTAACGTATGCTAGCATTTTTTCTTTCTTTCTTTTTTTCTGTTAAGTTCTATAAAAAGTAGAATCTTTCAAAATGAATTTTAATTAGCGTAAAGTAAAAAGGCTTTCAAACCACAAGCTCCACAGAAGCAATTACTATCAAGTAAAGAAAACACTATCTTCAAATTCCTAATGTATAGTTATTTTCACCAGCAAAACATTCTAATGTACCAAAATGTTGCTGATATTAACAACAAAAAGAGTTAAAACAAACTATTCTGCCGTATAAATGAATTAATAAATGAAATATTAAAATAGGAGCAAACGATAAATTTTTAAAGTAGACAATAATATTCTGTACGAATATTTAAATAAAAGCAGGTGATGATTATAATAG
The DNA here is from genome assembly GCA_019974015.1 of Nephila pilipes. Lineage (NCBI taxonomy): Eukaryota > Metazoa > Arthropoda > Arachnida > Araneae > Nephilidae > Nephila > Nephila pilipes. The sequence continues at coordinate 17,217 of BMAW01072153.1, forward strand.
ATTAAATATATTTTAGCAATGCAAATATTCCTTTAGTAACCTAAAATCAATTAATATTATCTTAAAGTATCATAATGTCAATATATTCATTCTAACACTATGTATCCTTTATTTTATGCCCATGTATTTTTGTTGACGCCATTTTCTCAAATTGACAATATGTTAGCATACGTTTATAATTCAGAAATAAACTGAGTTGCAAAAAAAAAAAAATGTTCTAAAGTGCTAAATATACCAAGCAAATGCTACAGAAACGAGTGCACTGACGTGCAAATTTTTAAAAATTACATCACAAATTAAGTAAATTATATCATAAATTAGCTAATTTTATTAGAGAGCATGTTTGTAATGCCGCATGATGTACACCAATTACCGATAGCCCGGAAGTGAAACGTTTTGTTAAAATTCCCTAATGTCTGTTATATCATCTCATTCCTTATAGGTAGTACAAGTTTGTAGAGGGAATGTAGTGATCATTAGTAGTTTCTTTTTAGTTTCACTAAGTTCTACAACACGTTTTAAAAATAAAAGGAAGTATTAAGTTTATTTAATGACCTTTTTATCTCTTCTAATTCTTTTCTGAAATGGATGTCGTAAATCAAGATAGCAATTCATTGAGCGCACCTCGTGGAAAATTGGTTCCAAGAGCAAGAAGATTCAAACTCACCTTAAAATGCTCCTTAAAATTTTTTTGACTTCAATAGTAAGCCTGTGATATGTACTATGGACTAAATGAAAGGGTCGTCCAGCTTTTCCCTTTTTTGCCTTCATCAAAAGACGCTGTTGGCGAAAAATTGATATTGTTATGACAAAAAGCAAGTATAAAGATATAACATAAGTTAATGGAATGAATTAAATACATAAATATATAAATATAAAAAACTAATGCTAGAACTTTCTACTTTTTATATCCAGTCACCAATTCATAATATTTTTGAAAACTTTTAATTCTAACTTTTTTTTTGTTTAAACGTTACTTCACATTCAAAAGGGTTAAATAGATGCTTGGTACACTAATTTATAAAACAATTTTTATTTAAATATCTTTTTTACTGGAAATATGTATTTTAAATGAGAGATTGAGAGAATTTTACAAAGCAATGGCTTGATTAACATTTAGCTTTGAGTAAAAGAGCTTCCATATATATATATAGTACAACAATGTAAAATTTCAATTTGTTTTTGATTGTGATTACTTATTGAGCACATGAAGGCTATTGGTGACGGATCTTGTAATTTTGATTCTTGGTTATGTTACGAGAACGACCCTTAGATGACATCCCCTCTCTAATCTTCCACACCACTATAATAGGCGGACTTGGGACATCGAGCAGATTTAACGTACATTGATCCCACTACACAGTTGGTCTTTTGTGGTATCGGGGCTTGAACCTTCCGACTCGACGAAAACAACACCAACCACGAGTCCGTGACCATAATTGCTAGGCGATAACGGCCAAAAATCTGTTTTTGAATTCTGTTCATTAACATTTGAATATGTTAAAACTCTTTGATACCTTAAACTGAAAGTTAGAAGAGTTAGATGCCTGAAGTACATAATATTTCAGCATGCCTTTTAAGTAAATACTGTTTCGATATTAAAAAAAAAAAAACCCGCACACAACATGTACAGTTTCATTCCTACTATTTTATTTTTACAAGAAAGCCCATACCTCAATTTATTATTCAACAATATTATCTAAACTATTAAGGCCCTTATTATATCGTATAACCAGCTTCTGGGTTCTATTCTCATAGAAATATATCTGCTGCCCTATTTAATATTTGTTCATAATATTTTTGATTTGTTTATTAGAAAAATATCGCTGAAATGTAATAATTTATAACAAAAGTTTAAATTTGGAATAATATAAATAAAATTTGAATAATAAAATGAAATTAAAAATAATATACTTCTTTGACTAAATAATATAGGACCTCCAATAAATAAAAAAAAATTAAATAAGTCCTTGACATATAAATACAATTCATTTGCACTTCACGTTTTATCTAGACTTCAATCTAATTTATTACAGTACACATACTTTTTTAAGTTCTAGCTTTCTTACTAAATTAATGATGGGTTTTATAAGTTATCTGTTTGATTAAAATCTCTATTAAAACTTAAATATTTATCCATGGATGTCAGAAATATATCCCCTAATTTCGCAACTTTCGAAAAAGTTCTTAATGAAAATTAATTTAAATTTTACAATGATTGAAACCTAAACACTTGTTATGCGAATTAAAACAATTGTTTGCTCATTAGAGAGGAAAATTGCTTTTCAGAAATTATTAAATTATGTTATTGTGTTGCAAAGATGAAGAACAAAGTCGATACAATAACAGTAATGAAAGCCCCTTTTTTCTATTCATGTAACAATCAATTAATTATACTTGTTTAAAAAGCCTTAATTGCCACAAAATGATTTTTTTATTAAAATTAGCTGAAAGAAAGAGTGAAAAGTAAAGAGGTGTTAAAGTAAATTCAGTTTTGAATGAAATCCTATTAACGGAGATATAAATAAACGTTTTGCTTTTTAATGTTACTTTTACCACAGATTTTTTTTTCAAGGCAAAGAAAAATAAATTTCAAGAAATTTATCGTTGGAAGCAAATATTTGAGATCGCCCTTTCCGAAAATTATAAAAGCAAAAAATTTTGATTTTTTTAATGCAGTGTTTTCCAACCGGGGGCGTAAGAACGCTAAAAGAGGGAGGGGGCACGAGTGTATCTAAAAGAAAATATTATTTGAGAAATTTATTAATTTACTGAAAGAAAATCAAAATAAAAGGCATTGTGATATAATAAAAATAAAGGACGTATTTACTCTGATATAACACATTTCTGAATAGAATTTTATCTGCATTGCACAATATTTAATAAATAACGTATTAATGCTAAATTAAAAACAAGTTTTATAATTATTAGTTCTGTCTAACGACTGTCTTGTAAGGCGAAGTTTTTCTAAGGATGGTTTAATATTAAGAATAGTTAATATTAGAATAGTGAGAACTTTTTCTATATTCAGCTGAGATTTATAGTTTGTCTTCATAGTAGTCACTGCAGAAAATACACTTTCGGAAATGTATGATGTTGAAAATGGTAATTGTATACGAAGAACTCCTAGTTTCAGAGCAGAAAAAACCGTCCTAAGCCCCTGTTAAAGTTCAAAGAGTGCTTTGTTATTAAATTATCTTTTGATTTAGCCACTTACTGTGAAGTCTATGAAGTTATTCTGGGGCAGTTGGGAGAGTTTCAGAATTATTTTGAAATGAATCCCTAACTCACTCGTAGCTTACCACCAAATCGTCATGAGCAAGAAAATAATTTTTAAAATTTTTGCCAGCATGACTAAATTATTTTCACTGGTTACAAAAACAACTTTCACATGAGGTTCTTCAGCACTGTGTTTACACATTCATTCCTATTTGCAAACTTTTCTATTTTTTTTTTTTTTTTGCTTTAAATTTCTCCTCCTTAATTCTAATTTCTTACAAAAAACATTAATTTAATCACTCATATTCATCATATGTGCATTTGGCTATTGGAGTTGAAGGTATTTAATTTCTCTATTATGTTTACCAAAAAGCTTAATTTTATCACAAATGAGCCATCTCGGCTAGTGTTAGGTTTCATCTTTTAGAAAAATGGCAATTTCATCTCTAAATTCATACACACATTGCAAAATTCTCCGCGTGATAGCCAATTTGCCTCAGAATGAAAAAGTAACATTGAATATTCTGCACTCATAACTTTATAAAATATAGGAAAAAATCTTGATTGTAGGGATCTCTTACATAATATAACTGCTTTCAACTGTCTTAAGTGTCATATTCAGTTAGTATTTATTTCTTTGAAAGTCAAAACTTCTTCGTGGACCATGCAATGTGTCCAGAAACACTGTGGAAACTTTTTGTTGCAAAGATGCTTGTATACTTTGGAATTTTCTTGGCGCTGAACGAGCACATTCGGTGTAATTCAAATCTATTTCCTCTCTATATATTTTCCTGTTTTATTAAGTCATTTAAGATAACAAATAAAGCGAGTAACGTTATTTTGAGTTCAACTGGTTTGCAGAAAAGTAGCTCTTCAACTGCTAGTATACAACTCAAAAATGAACATACGAGTAGGCTAAGAAATAAGCATCTTTATTGCTATAATTTGCTTTGTTGATCTAAATTGAAAACTATTTGCTCCACAACTTCCAGGAAAGCTGATGCTGCACATCTTCAATTGTATCACCAATTCAACGGATTCAATAGAGGTACGGACTGCAATTGTTTGTCAAAATTGTCTCCAAATATAGTTTCTACGATTTCAATTACAGCTAGCTCAAATAAGCTCTTCACCAATGATGTGAGACTTCTTACACCTGGCTATTTTATAGGAAAATTTGCAATAGGAGGTAAATCTTTTTCATCGACAAAGATTTTTTTGTTTTGTTTTGCTTTTCATATGATTTTAATTTTAATTCGAAAGTAATTCCCATGGCTTACAAATGTACTCACTATGAACAGTTTTTAAACATCGTGTTTAGTTTATTAGTTTTCATGCTGACTGCTGCCAAAATGCTTGAGCAAATGACACGCAGGAGTCTTTCTTCTTCCTTTATTTCAGCATGGTAAACGCAAAATTTAAGTATTCCTGAGAATATTTCCTTGATTTCATTTTCTGAGAAACTCTTGTTTGTGCACTTGTTGATGCTTCTCTGTCATCTAATGCTCTTTACGCCCACATAAAAATGTATTCCATAAAAATGATTCTCTATAAATCTACCGCCGTGATTATTTAATACAGTGAATTGCAGTTAACAAATTACTTCCTATTAACTTTAGATTCGATAACTATAGAAGGATCAACTTGACTGAGACAGGATGGAATTGAAGAAAATGCTATGTTTATGCGCGTTTGCCCCAAGGTTGAGCTGAGGTTCCAAAATATTCAAGATAAACTACTGGTGAAACCTCGAGAATGTCCGATAGGGTGGACGTAAGACACAAAGCAACAGAGAGGCATCGATTCTGGTTTTGTCAATGCAGCGGATCTGTTTTACCAAATGTCAAAAAATTTACTTATTCATAGCAATTTGTATGGTTTGCTATTAAGATCATAGAGTATCTTTAGCGTCAAATTATTTAAAATACATTATTATTGTTATTAAAGTTTAGAAAGTTAAGATTGAACATTAGGCCACAATTATTAAAGGTTGAGAGATGCAGCTTTAATGTAAATAAGACTCAACATTCATTTATTCGAGAAATAAAAAAAATTTGCTTAGAAAGGAAATATTTTACAGAATTTTTTTACCTCAAATAATTTAATTATTTCATTTTTTAATCTTATGTATGGTTCTCAAAATTTATAAAGAATTCTGTGAGACAAAGAATTAAATGGGAAATTTAATTTATTTTTCTACTGCTTTTATTAATGAAAGTTACTTAAGGGGACTCGGTACCCCCAAAATGACCAAAAAAATCGATTTCTTTTCATTTTTATTTAGAAATGTTTTCTAAATTATCTTTCGATGGATGTATTACTTTTGAATGTACAAGCACGAGAAGCTTGAAAAATGTAAATAAAAAAACTTTGTGACTTGATCACGCCCCTTTTTTAGAGATGTCAGTAATTTTGAGTTATTTTTTTTTATCAATACTTTTCTAAAATTAATTTTATTTCATTTTAATCATAACTGCAACATTTCAGCGTCCTTTTATGTGACTACAACTTTCATTACTAGCGATTTGCTGTTGATATCTCGTGTTTTGATTGTACTGTCGATATCGAGCTAATTATAAACACGTTTTATATTGAGTAAAAAAAACAGACTTTATCAAGACTTTCTTTCATTATTGTTTGTGTTGAATCTGTTGAAGTTTTTGGTGTTCATTTTTTTGAGAATTAAAAATTAAAAATGCCTCGTGTAAGACGGCGTTGTCATTCAAAGCAAATGAATAGTAAACGTTGGAGTAGTTGTGTTGATAATAAAGCTGATTCTACAGAAGAAAAATATTCTGTTCCTAATATCAGAATTAAACAGTTATTAAATGTTGAAAAGACTGATTGTTCCCATGCTGTAAATTTATTTTTTGTGAACTTTCTATATATCAGTAAACTGTTTGACAAACTGAAATGCTCAGAATGCGATAAATTTTTTTTAAAGCTTCAACGTGGGAAAAAGTTACGATTTTAATACACTTTAAATTTATTCGGCAGTTCTTGTGCTTCTAAATATTGTGTTGTAAGAACATCGGATGAAAGTCAAACAAATACTGTTCATAATATCAATTTACTGGTCACACAAGCATTTTGCAACATCAGGAAAGGTTGTTCAGCCATTGAGAAATTTTGTATGGCCACAAATATCTTGCCTTTTTCATCGAGGACATACAGTAAATGTACTAAACTTCTTCACAAAGACTATGTTAAAAGAAATACATTCTGAAGTACGTACAGCGTATGAAGTATCTGCTGATGTCCCATTTGTCGACATAAGTGTTTCGTTTGATGGTAATTGGCTGACACGAAGACATATATCGTTAATTGGCATTGGTTGTGTTATTGATATGCTTACAATCTATGTCATTGATTTTGAAGTAATATCCAAAGTATATCGTCATTGTTTCATAGCAAAAAGAGAACTTGGAGAGTCAATTGCAGAATCTTATATGTGGAATGAAGGTCATAAGAATGAGTGTGATATCAATCATACCGGTTCATAGGGTTCGATAGAAATGGAGGCAACATTAATACTGTGGGAAAGATCGTAATCATTAGGATTTCGATATTCTACATTATTGTCTGATGGAGATTGTAAAACTTTCAATTACTTATCTGAAAAAAATATCTATGGGGATAATGCCAAAATAAAAAAAGAGAAATGCATAAACCATATGAGTAAAAAGTTAGGCACTTCATTACGGAATGCTGTGAAGGAATCGAGAGCTCGAGGCATCTCATTAGATGAGAAAGATTATGGAACTTTGAAAGAAACTACCATAAAGAAATTAACTTCTTATAATCAGAAGTCATATTAAGAAGACGAAGTGTCAAGAAGACACAGAAAGCTATGTGTATACCTTTTGGAAAATGCACGCATGATCTTGGTGTAATACTTGAATTGCGGAAACAATTGTTTAGAATGAAACAACAAATATCAGTGTGCACGTAAACTAGTAAAGAAAGAAGTTTTAAAAAGAGAAGCATTAATGATAAAAAAAAAAAACCCGGAGGAGTTACATAGAGACCAGGATACTTTTGAAATGCAAAAATAATAATGTAAATCTGTATCCTAATTTTTTTCATTATGAAATGTGCATGTATAATATTTAAATTAAGGCAATTAACATAAATTTTTTTAATAATTTGTGTTTTTATTCATTATTTATTTTCATATAAATATAATACTGGTGATATATGAAGTACAAAATTTTAAAAATGGTTGTATTTATTATTATTTTACATTTTCCTTCATTTTTCATGTTCGTCAATTGTAATTAATACCTTGAAAAGTATTATCAGTTATTAAAAATATCTAATGAAATGTTGTGTAAATGCTATTATTTCAAAGAAAAACACATAGCTTATGATATTAAAGGGTATTTTAAGTTAAGTGACGCATATAATATTTATTTTTCAGAGTTATAAACTTTAAAAGTTTTTTTTTTCTCAGTTTGTGTTTTTTCGATACATCATTGTATTTAAAATGTTACTTCTCCCACACATATTAATCAATCACTTCCACTTTTTTTCTGTGTGTCATATATAATACACGTAACAAAATTAGGGATCCATTTTGCAAATAAATGTATACTTTTTTAAAAAAAAATAATGTAAGAGATATCTGTGTTTTTGCTGTATTTTAGCATGCCGACCAACATTTTATTTTTTTCTCCAAAACTTAATAAGTTATTGCAAAATCGATCCCTTAATTTGTTTAAAATATACTTGAGAATATTACAAAAAAAAAAATCATGGCAAAAAATTAATAAAAAAAGGAGGAGTAGGGTTTCGAAATTTTTCAAAGTTTTTATTTTTAAAATTGTGTTAACGTTGTATTCAAATTTTCACGTAAAATCATTTTTCTTGGATAGAAACACTACATAGCTCACTAAAAACAAATTTTTAAATGCATTAATAAAAAAAAGAATGGTTCGAGGGTGCCGAGCCCCCTTAAAACAAAAATTAGAAAATATTTCACGTTTTATTTCTTAGTGTTCCTATTTCACAATAACACGATAAATAATTTTACGGATAGCGGCGCCACGGTACGAAGTGTATTGTGATGGTACGTTGTTTTCTCTGTTAAAAAAGTCTAATAGCAGTAGAAAAACTTTTACGTGGTTTTAACAAAGAGGTAAATATCGGCTGTTATTTTTACCTCTGAACACAGTTTTTTAATTTCTTATACAAAATAATCAAATTCAGATAATGAACACTATGTTGCAATATATACTGTGTTTAACAGTAAGAAATACAACAAAAGAATCTTATAATTAGCGGAAAATTCACTGCAGTACTAATAAATAGAATCTTAGAAAAAAAGACAGTTTATCTGTATATTTTTATTTAAGATTTTTTTTCTAATTTCAAGAAAAATCTGAATTAAAATCTGCGTAAATAGTACACACATGACAAATTGATGAGTATCAGACTCATACTTTCTAAAGAAACACAATTCGGTACGTTAATGATTAATAATTTTTTAAAATATTTTTAAATACCCGAAAACTCACAAACGAATCATTAAAATAAGAATAAAAATATTTTTAAAAATCGGAGGAAAAAAGTAATTCCACAGAAGCACTCATTATTTTTTGCTCTTTCAGATGAACTTTATTCATTCAAATAGATCAAATAATAGTAAAGATGTGAGGATTAAAATCGAAATTCCATAAAATTAACATTACTTCCACGAAATCAAAATGGCGGGTAGACGGGAGCCTTAAAAAATTAAAAGTTTTTAGGAACAAAGAGCAAGGGATTAAAAGGTTTCTAAAACAATTGAACTATTTAAATTATTAAAAAAAATGCAAAATGAACAAGACATATATAAAGAGAGAGAGAGAGAATATATATATATATATATATATATTAAAAATCTTTCTAATACAATTTCATTAAAAAAGCAATTGATTTGAAATAAGTTATATTTTATTCTAAGTACGAAATTTATGTGATATAAAATAAAATAAAAAAAAAATAATATGAAAATGGTATAGAAATCGAAGTCTCTCTCTCTGGAGAAAAAGAAAATTGAAGCAATAAAAAAAACAAATAACTAAATATGGAATAATTTATAGAAGCTTTCTGAATATCTACCAACAAATTAGCATAAAAAAAACAGAAATATTTCTAAATGTGTATATACTTATCATAGGAATAACAAATATTTTATACTTTTTTTCGTTATTATAATGGACTTTTATATCTGACATCAAAATTACATCAATATTGAAAGGACGCTTCCCCCCCCTCATAGATTATATCACATTGTATATCTTTGGAATGAATAAGTTTATCGGAGTGCTTTTGACATTCTAAATTAGATTGAGATAAAAGCTTTTAGTAGACAAGCCCATAAGAGTTACTTTATACATCTAGAAACAAACATCAAGTTACTTAGAAACTTCTACAGGTATTTTATTTAACTGAAACATTTCCTAGTCCCTCTTTCTTCAAAACTATTCTAAAGAAGGTAATACACATTTTTTTGCATATCATCCTTAGTACCTGAATGCATGTAACATGAAATATGTACTACACGGATTACCGTGAGTGATCTGATAGCTCCATAAATTTTTACTAATTCTACTTTCTTAGAAAAATCCTTCAAAAAAATGAAGATCGTTTTTCAAGAACCGCCTATTTCATTAAAAATCCAAATGAAGGATTCAAAATTAAATTATTTTATCTTTAAATACAATACTTGAAGCTTCTAATCCTTAAATGAAGTTGTATTGAATATTCCCTTCGAGATGTTTTTCTTATTTTAATCATTAAAATATTTCGTGTTACGTCGCATAAGAAACTCCCTAAAAATAATTTAATGCATTTGGAATTTTAATGGGAAATTCCTTGTCCGAAAAATTATTTCTTATTGCTTATGAGATAATAAGCCGTATACAAGAATTTTAGATCATTTCTTTTATCTTTTATAACAGTTGCATACATTTATAAAGTGAAGTAATAGCTTCATTATTTTAGAGAGAATTGTTTTGCTTCTTGTAGATCTAAGACAGAAATGAACCAGTGACCTATTGATATATCAAATGAAACCTGAATTAATCTTCGGAGAAGAAATTCATTCATTTTAAATATATTTTTACTTACATTTGATTAATCATTAATTTCATTGAAAATTCTTGCATGCACTCTTATTAAATAATAAATAAGTTAAAGAGACTTTCTTAGATTTCGAATAACCTATTCTGGTTTTCAATTTCTAAATGATTTGTACCTCTGATCTAATGAACGTACAATGAAAACTACAGAATTTTGTCAATAATTAACAATCTCTGTTATGAAAAGCAATTCATGAATGCTTATTCTTTCATCTATACAATAATAAAATCTTCCTCTTAAATTTTTAATGCCTTATACATAATTAAATTTTAGTAGAAAATTTGTAAGATTAAATATTAAAAAAGATCCCCATTCTTCTGAATCATAATTACTTTGAACGAATGCATTCACTTGTGTTTCTGCTTTTGACGTTGAATTGATTTTCTTACCTTGCAAGAATCTATTATTAAATATTTTATAGTGATTAGCACTCTTACATAATATGACAGACTATAATCTATGAAAATATATTATGCTATATATATATATATATATATATATATATATATACATAAGCTATAATTGAAAAGTTTTGAGAAAATTCAGATTTTTTCAATGTATGTGTTCAATGTATGAATTGTACAGACTAAATATTTAAGATATTTTTACAATGTTAAAAGGAAATCAAGTGATTATTAAAACAATAATAAATAAAATTAAGTAAACTTTAAGTAAAACTATACATTTTTAAGCCTTGAAACGGAAGCATTTTTAAAAAGAAACCAAAGGAGTAAGTATTTGCATTGTTTTTTTGTTACATGAAAAAATCAAAAGATGATTTAAATTTGAAACGATACATTATTTTCGCATCACTGTACTATGAACTATGTAGATGAAAATTCTACATATTAAAAGAGGTGAAATACATTATTTGTATTATTTATATTATTCATTTACGATATTTTTTTCATTTCTTTTCACTGGAAATAATAATCCTTTATAAAAATTTAAATCACTTAAAATAATAATGTTAAAAATAATGTTCAGATTGGACAGATTAGCAGTTATTCTGCATCATTTTCATAATGTTCTTTACTAGAGGAAGCATAAACAGAATATTTTATGTCACCAACGCAATACTTTAATAAATGTAGAGCATTTGAATGTTGCAAAATTTTAAAAGATTGCTTTGGAAACTTTGACCAGTAGCAATTTTGCTGATTTCATTTTCAAAATGGATTTTCTCTTTCAATACATTACGTTTGTCGCTCCAGAACTCTCTCAAAGGTATTGGGAAATAATTTTATATGAAGTGATAAAGGTTTTTTATCGGTATATGGTCTGAATCTCAGAAAATGAGGGGGAAAATTATTTGATTTAAATTTCAAAAATGAGTATTTCAGAAAATTTCTGTTATTTAAGTTAATGGAAATAATCAATTGAATTTTAAAGGAGAAGAGGATTGCATTACGTATGTAATAAATGTTACATTTTGCAATCACTGACAAAATGAGATTGCTATGGTTGTAACGTTAGACTATTTGCCACTTTCGCTTCACTAACCTCAGGAGCTTTAATAAAATAATTTGAATTGCATGAAATAACAGTTTCTACCCAACCAAAATGAAACGAGATTAGGTAAATTAGAGGATGATGACAATGAAGTGAATCACAGATAACGATATATAAATGAAATAGTATTGAAGGATATGAGGGAGAGAGACAGAAAATAACGACTTGATGATCGAAATTAATAATTTCGATTGAAGAGAATTCTAGTTAAAGTATTATAATAATAATCGAATATTTTTGTGAAGTGATTGAATCAGAAGGAGTGATTTGGTAAGCTAAGATTTCATATTAACATCATAATCTAGGATTAATGTGTTGATAGGTATTCGAGAGAGAGTGACAATATATAAGCTTTATTGATAAAAAAAAAAGTATTTTATCTTGCTCTTTTGTATCTTCAATTAGAGTTGGGTGGTTATTTTTTATTTAAGGAAAGAAACAATGGATTTTGAATTAAATAATGAAGAACAGTTATCTCATTATTAATTAGATAATAACACAATGCTTCAGAATATTAAACAGTTATTATTGTTGAGAACCACTTGCAAACCTTTTTGAAATAGCATTAAAATAATACTTTTTTTCATGTGGTCAGGTTTCAGTAGATTATTTTCATTATTTTCTTTGATAAACCTTCCACAAAAACACCAGGTGATAGTGTTTACTTTTCTTTGTCGTCGAATATAAGTCCAACAGATTCTCATACACTAAAATTTTAATATTTATCATAGTTAAGGTATGATTTTGTTCACAAGACGTTTTAAAAAGTTGTGCTATCATCTTAGAATTATTCGAGTTCTTGTATTACTTGAGATTCAACTATTATATTCAAAATCATAATTTACTTACCTATTTTAGAGCATTTTAAATAGTGTAATGTAAGATAAAAAAAATTGTGTTATAAATTAAACAAACTAAATAAATTAAATTAAAACTTTTTTGGATCAGTTAAATAATTCTAGAAGCTCTTAATAATCTCTGTGAACAGTATAATTTATCAATCTCGATTTTACCTTTGGCAGAAGTGTAAGAATTTTTCTGAAATATGGAATATTTCAATAGATATTAATTCTATGATGAATATTTTTAGATTCTTTCATGCTTAAAAATATTATTGCTTATAGTTATTGAAGAATTATACATATCAACAGATTTATCAAAATGCGAAAGATTTTAACTTTTTCGAAAAGAATTTTGATATTTTACGAAATAAATAATTTTAATGATGTCATTATTCTCCCTACATTATTAATGCTTTTGGAAAGTAAAATTAAAATACATTAAAAAGTAAATTTTTTCACATGAATATTCTGAATTAATGAATACGATGTCTGATTATTTTTTTTAACAATAGAGAAACATTTAATGACCACAGCCATAATTTTAAGCATGTTGTACAGATATTTTTTGAAAGTTTTCTAATGAGGAACAAAAGATATTTAATAATCTAAGTCTCCAATATTTAAAAAAAAAAGAAAAAATATTTTATTTTTGTAACATTATTTGTAGAATAGCAGCAAAGAGAGAAAAATAATGAAAATATTGTGCTCTGTAATAATTAGTTAAATTAAAAGAATCTGCGAAACAAATCTGACGATAAGTATAAAAAATTGGTTTGGTTTTCAATAATTAGGGTATATACTGTAAGAGGGTATTATAACGTTTTAATTATTACTAAGAAAGATATCTAGATAAAAATTTATCTTACATGTTAATTGATCCTTATGTGCATAATGTTATAAATTAATACTTTAATGTTGATTTGTTAAGCTGTAGATTGAAGAAACCAACCCACAGCATGGAGAAGATAGAGTCTGTAATGTTATTAACTTCCTTCATTTGAAAAGTTACAATGTCCGGAAAATCCACAATAAATTGATGGATGTTTATGGAAATGGTGGTCTAATATATGAAACTGTTGAGAGGTAGAAAATGAATTTTCAAGCTGGCCATACATGTGTCTAAAAGAATCTATACAAATAATTAATGGCAAGAACATAAAGTTCAAATCATGAGCAAGCATAAATTATGGCTTGAAAATCAAAGAAAAAAACTCATAAATAGAATGAAATATTACATTTAGGAATTCTGATTTGGCTTTTACAAATTAGCTAGTTAAACAATATTTAATAGGTACCCAACAATCCCATCAGAAAAATGTTATAAACCAATATAAAAATTCTATATTTTAAGAAAACACCATTGCAAAAGAATTTATATATAAATGTGCGTGTGTGTGCGAGCGTGTGTGTTTCTGGGTATGAAAGACATATGTCTATGCTTTGTTGTCTAATAAGGAAAAATGAAGTTGTAGTCGTTTATTGTTTATTTAAAGCAATTTATTTGAAACAGAATACTAATTACTAGATATTTTACATACCATGATGAAGCAGTGTGAGCAGAGTTTCTCGTCATATGTGGAAAGAGAACATTGTAAAAAACAAACCATTACACAGAAGCTAAAAGCTTTTATACTTATGATATAGGGATATTCCTGGAAATTTAATTAATTCAATAATTAATGGGGTCCGAGATACCAGCTGGTAAACAAATACTAGCGTGACTCTAACGTGAACTTTAAAGTAACTTTAAACTTGAAAAATGGTGTTAAAAATAATTATTTTTAAAAATTATAACAATTGATTATAAATAATATTAATTAAAATCGATAAAAATTTATGTAATTGAATTTATCATATATATATATATATATATATATATATATATATATATATATATATACATACATACAACAACACACACACATTGTATATATGAGTTTAAAGACATACATACCTTGTAACATAAGTTTCTTTCAAGTAACGGCGAGCCGCAAAGAACTAACTAACATCCGGATTTCTTTCTTGATTTTATTGTTAGATTTTCAGCTACTTTCCAACCAAATGAAACGTGAGTAAATAAATTAGATAAACATTAGAAATGTAGAGATTGGATGAAAGGAAATTTATATATAAGTGACGGGGAATTGAACATAAAATAAGTAGGGAACAGGTAATGAAAGAGTAATGAAAATATTAGAGGAATTAATGAGGCGTTGATAGTTGACGTATAGTAGAAATTTTATGTGATTATTCTTCAGATCGTTTAGGGATTTGATTAGGGATTCTTTTGAAAGTGATTTTATACTGAAATAAATCAAATTTATTAATCGCGCCTTAAACTTCTTTGATTAAACTTGCTCGTAGGAGCTATGTCCGCAGTAGCCTAGTGGTCATGGTTGCGGATTCACGGCTGGTGGTTGTCGTCATGTCGTGGGCTCGCACTATGAGGTCCCCTAAGACCCGCTGTGTAGTCGGGGATGATGCGCATTAAATCTGGCGAGGCTCAAATTTCTCCCATTGACGTGGTGGGGAATTTAGAAGGGGTGCCATCTCAGGTGTTGTCCTTGTCACTTGACCGTGGTTCAAAATTACGAGGTCCTTTACCAATAGCCCTAGTTTGCTTCTAGTGCAAGGTTAGCAAAACCAATCCATCAATCAAGCGCATGATCTGGTAATCTAGAACTTTATTATTGATTTCAATCTTGATTTCCGGCATATTGAGGGTTAGTGGATGGAGAGAGAGCAAATGTTGCAATTTTATAATATAAAGAAATTAATAAACCGAACTTGATTATTAATAGTCTTCCTCTACATTTGATTTGATAATTTAGTGACTGGGACTATTTAATACCGAGGAGTGTAGTACGTATATACGTGTGGAATATTACAATCTTAATATGTAAGAGCACAGTCCCGCTTTTTACGCCATAATTAATTACAGTACAGTGGGAAAACTAAACTGGGTAAATTAAATTTAATTCAAAAATTAAACACGCAAATGTATGACTGAAAATTTGTTTTCTTTTCGTTTAATGTAATAATGAAGTTATTAAAATAGTATTATTTGCTGATCCTTTTTTGAATCAAAAGGAGTTTTGCTCTTAATTTAATATCATTATCAGGTCTAACAATTTAGAATCTTACATAAAATGAAATAATTGAACCTTAGTAAAACTTAAATATATCGATATATTAATTTAACAAATAAACATATTTCAATTAATAGAGAAAGTCCGTACTCATCAGGAAGAAAATTAATATAAGTTTTGCATTCAAAATATTTGATTATTTTTATTGCAGTCTATTTTTTTCTATTGCATTAATCGAATGATTTTTCATGCAGTATTGAAAACATGTCTTGTTATAAGAGTATTATCATATAATTTCTATTATCATAATTATTTTGCTAGCTAGGAATTGGGGAATTGTTAACTCAATAATATATATATATATATATATATTTCATTGAAGAATCAAGAAACATTATTTTCTTAGTAATACACATAGCTTAAATAGGTTTGGCCTGATTATGGCGATTTATATCAGGAAGTCTTTTAATTTTAAAACCTTCTTTGACGTTCGTCATGAGTCATTTCTGGTTTATTTTTATAGGATTTCCCACCTCTTATCGATTGAAAACAATGAGTCATATGTTACTAAAGTGGGACACGTGTATTTATAAGTAAAAATCATTTGAAGAAAATAGAGTGTATTTCCAATGTATATTGATAAATATATAATTTTTTAAGTATATCGAAATGCAACCGCTAGCTTGCACAAGTAAAATTTTTATCGAATAGTGTAATCCAACCCCCTCCCCCTTTTTTTTAAACACTTTTAGGCTTACCATTCTTATCTGTTTGCTTGTATCTTTAGAAAATATTATTCGAAAGTTATAGTGAAGTAGTAAAGTTAACCTGGAGGATTAACAGAAAATAAATCTTTAAACAAATTATAATCTTAAAGTTTTGAAATATTTTCAAATTTTTCCAATTGCAATTATACTCAATTAAAACTTTTGAGAAACTATTATAATTTTTTTTTATTTCAAATGATTTCATTCTGAAATAGAAAGTCTTAATACCTAAGATTCAAATATAGCTTTTGAAGCACTTTAAGCTCAATAATATGAAAATATGTTTATTTCATCATTGTGTTTTTAAATATTTCTTATTTTTCCTTAAAAACTTATTTTTGGGGGGATTTCGACATTTATCACTTAAATTTATTATAAATACATGAAACATTACAGTAAGAACTTAGGTTATTTATTTTCATAAATGGGAATAAAAAATACTAATGCTTTGATATTTTTATGAAAATTCACGTTGTATTTACAAATACAAAGCATCGATTATAGAAATCAAAATACGCTGAGAAAAATAAATTACTATTCCGCTCATAAGTTAATGGCTTCAATCAGGTAAATTGAAATTTTAGAGAGGTGATTTAATTTCTCTACAGAAGACTTCTAAAAAAATTCCATATAAGAGCATCTTCTTTAACACTACAGAAAAAATTATCTGATTCCGAAACTCTATCTTACTTATCTCCCATAAAACGATAAGATACTTTTCTTTTTTTTTGGAGTTTGAGAAAGATAAAGTGTATGCATCACCAATACTCACAAATTTTATTCAACTTAAGCAATGGATTTCTGCTGCTGTACATTAACCATTACCACTAACACTTTACAGCGTGTTTGGCAGGAATTTACATATAGAATTGACATTGTACGTTTCTTATTTATGAAAATATAGCATTTTGCAACAGGATGATTCATTTTGAATAACCTGTACATTTCATAGAAATAATGTTTTTTTCGAACAAAAGCCTGTGTAATAAATTGCTTTAAAAAATTCCTTCAAATACCCCAATCATCTGACTCATATTGAAAGCTATCTCTGTGCTAAGTATTCAGTGAAAATATTTTAAGATGTATAATTTATTGAAAACTAATTAGACAAACAGATAATTAAAATATAAATAAAATAATTAAGATTCTAATATTAATTTTGTAACAATTTAAAACTGCATGTTCACTACGATACATTTTATGGGTATGCATATGCCTTTAATATTTTATATTTCCATTCAATTTCTTAACTTTGTTATAGTGTTGAAATTAATCAATTTATATATATCAAAACTTATGTAATCTATTAAATTTATAAAATTTAAGCAAGCTTCTAATGAATTGTCTTACTCTCAAAAAAAGTGACGTCACTCTTCTCTCTTCATCATTTAATAATACTTTAAATCTACGAAATCCATCTTTAATACACATCTTGTTGATCTGTGGCAGAGTTAACTCAAAACAATCAATCAATGATCAACATTTAAAAAGAAAATTATTTCGCTTGTACATAGCAGATTAAATAAGCAAAGAAGACAGCTCAAAAACTTTTTTTTTTCAATTTTCCGAAAAAATGTACTAAAGTAAAAGAAAAAATTAATTTTCGATTGTAATTTTTTTGTGATAATTGCTAGTTTTGAGCTTGTAATTTTTATCGATTTTAGTTTAAAAAGGAATCCATTTCCCCTCATATCAAATGGAGATATAGATAACAACTATGATAAAAGACTGAATAAAACCATAGTTAAAAATTCAGCTGTAATACATTTTCAAGACTAGAAAGAAACAGCATTTCCTCAGAAATTTAGTTTTCTTTACTTTAACTTTCGTAATAGGAAGTAAGCGTATTTGTTACCAGCATTTTCGAAATCACATTAAAAGATACAGGATATTAGTTACATTCTAGAAATAATTTCCCTCCATCAGCAGATCGAATTTCACATTCCTTTAGAAAATTTCCCATGACTAGTCTTAAAAATCTCTTTTTCTCGTAACGTTTATTTTGAGAAAAGAAGCATGTTTTGATGCTATTTTAGGTGCATTAAAAATATAAGAAATATTTGATTACTTAGATTTCCATCAAGAGTAGAACTACTTCAAAACTGAATGAGCGCGTAATGTGTTATTTAATCCATATTGAAAGCGCATTTCGAACTTATATGAAAGGAATGATCAAGTTTGTTATTTTCCTTGTAAAGAAACAAGAATAACTTGAGATGTATTTAAAATTATAGACTGTCGTATTTGATATTAAATAACAAATAAATGTAATAAAATAATGTTAGTGGAACTGAAGGATACCAAAACATTAAAAAAATTTATTTAGTATTTATATCCTACACAAAATTTAGTCTTTCACTAAGATTTCCAAAGACACAGAAAATAAAGTGCTCTAGTTATAACTTATTTATTTAAAGTGTACATTATAGAAAGGAATTTCATTTACTGCACGTGCTCACAATGCTCATAAGAAACTTGTATAAACAAGTATTATAAAAAAAAATAAAGTAAATTCCTACTTAGGTCAATAAAGAAATTTTTTATTTTAGTTACTTTTTACTAAATAATTGCAATTAATATAAATATGTATATACATATGACAGAATCACAATATTAAGTGGCAAAAGAAATTCATCCGGTAAATTAAATTGTTGGAATGCAGTTTAGCCCAATCACCCTTGGCGACAGGAATTATTTGGCGGCATTTTGCTAAATGTTGCTACCCTGGTCAGCTTTACTGACTTAACGTTAAGCCAAAAAAATCACCAAATTTAGCAATTTTTGAAATCGGTCCAACTGGTTGGGCTAAACTGCATTTTCACCAATTAAATTTAATTAATATTTGAAGAAAACCGTATTAACATCAAGTGTCATCCACTACAAATTTAAAAAAATAGGTATTTGAACTTGAGTGGATGAATAAAAAATATTTTATTAACGATTGAAAATTTGAAGAAGATATACATTTGAAAACTTTCATTCGAATCATTAAAAAAATAATCTATCTCTGAAATTAAGAGTCCCCTCTCCCCAGTTTTATTTTCTAGCTTTTGATAATACAAATTGTAACAAAGAAATTTCCAAATTAGCTGTTCTATTCATGAATAACTTCTAATTTGAACATAAGTCATTTTTATTCTTCAAAATACATCCTTCCTTTATGAATAGTCTTCACTAAAGGGCAAGTGAGTTTCATCATGTCATTGAAAAATTTAGTTTTTAGTAAATACCACTTAGCTCCTAAATATCACTGTAAACAGACATTGTCACTTTTTTGTTTTAAGTAGTGAAAAATTCTGAAAAAGATTGAACTAATTAAATTTTTTACTGTAAATTTACTCAGAATCGTGTCAATATTGAAATTAGTCATCTTTCATTCATCAAACAAATGAAAAAAGATAAAGAAAAGAAAGAAAGGAAACCATTTCACTATCTGCGGAAGGGTCTATCGTTAAAAATAACTGCTGATCACTTAAATATTGATTGAAGGACATTAATCCGATTGTAACTGAAGATTTGAGAAAAAGAAAGTCTACGTTTTTTTCTCTTTAACTCTTTCATCATAGACTTATTTTTCAGCGAACAAAAATGCCAAATAATAAACTTCTTTTTTCTCGTTGAATTTTGAACTGGTCAAATATTTTCTCCTCCAAAAATCAAAAGTTTACTTACATGCCGATATTTTCAAAATGATACAAATATCAAACAGTATTGATAAAAAAAAATGACATTTCATGAGCTGCTGTTTTGGATTATCAATCGCTAATTAACGTTGCACTCAGAAGTAATATGAGTGCTATTGACGACGAACCTCATAATATTAACCCAAGATCACAGTCATAGAACGACTCATGAGTCCATTCTTCTATGAGTCAATTTTTCTCATGAGTCCAATGACTCTCCAATGATCATTTTAAGGCTCGACAGATATAATGCGCATCTGTCCGCGTGTTATTAGTCTTGAAACAAAGCACACATCTTGAATTAAGTAACACGTCTACCGGTCATTTTGATTTCATGAATGTAATGTTAATCCTGTATAATTTCTATTCCCATCCTGAAATCCATACTATTTTATCTATTCCAATGGAAAAAAGTGCATCCGGAAGAGCAAAAATAATGAGTTCTGAGGAATTACTGGCCACGGTAGCCTGGTGGTCATGGCTTCGGATTTGCTGCGGGCGGTTTTCGTCCAATCGCGGGTTCGATCCTTGGCCACCAAGGACCCGCCGAGTAGCCGGGCCTGATGCACGTTAAAACTGTCAGGGCCCAAAGTCATCTCGTTGGTGAGGTATGGATGTTAGGAGAGGGGGGAGCCTGCTCAGGTTTCGTCCTCGTCACTTGACCGTGGTTCAAGATTACGAGGTCCATCGCCAATAGCCCTTGTGTTGCTTCTAGTGCGATGTTAATAAAAACTAAACTAAAAAGAAAAAACTGGGGAATTACTTTTTCCCTCCAATTTTTAAAAATATTCTTACCGCTACATTAATTATTCGCTTGTGAATATTCCGGTCTTTAAAAATATTCTAAAAAATATCGAAAATTAGACAGAAAATGTTATTACTTAAAAACCTTCATTATTTTTTTTGTTCTTTCGGTTATACTTTTTTTGCATTCAAGTTGATAAAATAGTACAGATTTAGGGAAGGGAGTAGAAATTTCGTAAGGTTAACATTACGTTCACAAAATCAGAATGCCCGGCAGACTGGAGCCTTAAAAGGAGTTAATGGGATTTTTCCGTGATATACAAACAATTAAAGCAATTAGTCTGAATTTCTTCTCCACTGTAGAAAATTATTGAAGAATTTATGAGTTCATAAACGAAAGCAACTATATAAAAATGGGATTATCAAATGCTGGTTACTCCTTCAAAAAAAAGTTTTTTTCACTATTAATATTTTTAAGATTTTTAGTGAACTTTGAACACATTATATTTGTATAGTAAGTTTTAATACTTTTGATTTAATCGATACCAATTACTTTTTATGACGCAATAAAAAGATTCCATTAGCATAAGTTTTAGAATAGAATTTTATGTATCGATTGAATAAAACGTGAAGAGGTTTATCTCCACTAAACTCACGTGGGATCCAGCATTTCTCCTGACTTAATTTTTGTACGTTTCGGAATAATACATATCTCTCTCTCATTTTATAAAGTGCATTATTCCTTACACCACTCAAGTGCGCCTTGCCTCTTACTGGAATGCAAAATATCATTTTCTCAACACATCTTTAAGGGAAGGAGGAACCGGTTCAATGAAAGGATTACAAATTCCACCCAATCGGCAGCTTTAATAGAATTTTCGCTCATTCCTCCTGAGATAAAATAAATTTGTACATTGAGGAGGTAATGGAATGGTTCTTTTGGTTCTGTTTTATCTATATGGCTTACCTTTGCACAGCATTAATTAATCGAATAATATTAAGTATTTTATTATTTTTCCTAAACTGTGTATAACTCAACAAATGTTGTTGAAATAAACAGCATAAGAAATCTCAAAACTTCTAGTTAGCTAATTAAGTTTAATTTAAAGTGGTTTAAATTTTGAAATAATAATACACATTTTTCAATAAAGAAAATTAATACGACAGTCTATGAATCCTTTGCTCGCTGATACATTTGTTTGGAATTTTACTCCTCAATCGACTTAGTTTTATTTTTTCATTTTTCCTATTATTAATTTTCCATTTTCCTAATATTAATGTTTTTAATGATAATATTTATGTTTTTAATGATAAATTCATTGTTTTATCTTATATATATCGCTGATGCATCATAACATTTGTAAGCAGAGCCTTTGCAAAACATTCCACTCACATTAATCTAAAATAAAATATTACGTATAAATCCCTTTTTTCCAATTAAGTGAAATGAATTGTTAAATGAAGCATTTTATTTGGGATCTAAAACATGGGAAATGAAAGTATGAAAAGGTAAGGGATTCTTAATTTATAAATTTTAATTACAACAAAGAATCTGTAAAAATATTAGCGTGTTTTTTAAGTGCCGTTTTCATATTAAAAATGCGGTTTTCTATTGTTTAACTTTTTTAAGAATACTTGTACTTTAATCTAATATTCAACCTAATTTCCTCTGCTGTTAAGGCACGTATCATATCGTACGTCCAGATTCTGTATTCCATCTTTATATCAATCTGCAGCCAGATGGGTCAACCACTGCAGCACTACCTTTATGAAATCATTGTCGTCATGGCGCTGACCACTTAAAGGATTTTTCTAGTAGAAGAACAAATGGTAGTGACTGGGCACCAAATCAGCGTCATTCTCTGTCATATGAGGCAATGAGATCTCGGGTTCGATGAGCCTCTTGTGGAAGGGCATCGCCAAGCAGCAAAACAATCCCTTTCGTACTCCTGCCACTCTTTTGTTTTAGATTACAAGACATAAATTTAGTTCAGGTGTCACAATATGTCTCGGAATTTATTGCATCATTTAGAGGCAAATAATTTACAAGGAACACTCCCTGCGTATCCCAAAACAGAGTACAAATAGTTTTGCATGCTCGAATCATTCGCTGGAACTTCAGTTTTTTTTGGGAGACATTGAATGACTCCATCCTATGGATCGTTTCCATAGTCCCCATGCCCCATGAGTCATGTGTCCACACACTTCATTAATCTGCTGTTGAATTTCACGCCTTTTGCATGGAGAAAGCGAATCCAATGCGTATTTCAAAATCGGGGGCATTTTCCATTGTGTGAGTCATTTCCAATGAACGCAAACAAACATAAACATGGACGAATGCTTCCGAGATGTCGTCCGTGATAAGCCAACAGATATAAATACTCAGTGCACCTGCATAAAATGTAACATTAGAGCTGAAGATGGCATATTAAAAAAAGTATTTACTTAAAAACACACCTAATACATTTAGTTGGGGAAGTAACAAGGATTAGAAGAATGTTTTCGAAAAATAATAATGTTTTCCAAATTTTATATGAATTAAATTTTTGATTAAGTTTGTAGCTTGGAATTTAATAAGCAAATCTTAAGAATTTCGAAAGGACATAAAATTTTCTTTGAAGTAGAAGATAAGGTGAGATCAAATATTTCATTGTGAAAACAATAGCAGCCCTCTATAAATTCAAAAATTGGTAAATAAATTGTTCGATTACATTAACAAATTTTTTATTACATCAATTTCAATTACATTGTAAACCCTAAAACAAATTACTACACATACATGATGAATATATGTAAGTTCCTGATAAATATATGAAGAATATATGTATATTCATCATGTTTGTGTAATAATTGTTATAAATGATTAACTTAAATAAGATTCAGTATATATCTGCCAGTTTAATAACGATGTGCTTCAGTTGTCAGCCAGTAGTCAATATTTTACTAATGGCTTTACTCTCCCCATATATCATCTGATGCATACATTACATTCAAGATGTCAGAATTTACTGATTAAATTCAAATATATTGATATAGAATATTTACTCATTAGAGAGTTTAGGGATATTAAATTTCATGCAACTTTTTCTTCTTATAAAAATTTATACAGCTAGAATATATTTTTCTTTCGGAATATAGTGATAAATGCTTCCTTCAGTAAGTGTTGCATACTATAATTCGCAAATGAATTCTTTTATTTTTGTATTTTATAAATTAAATCGGGGTTTAACCCCTTTACGAGTGATTTGATGGCTGTAAATTTATTCTTTTACAATTAATAAAGGCAGTACTAAAATTCTTTCTTTCTTTTGAAGAGTTGTCAAAGTTTAATCTCTCTGATCACTTCATAATTTAACAGTTCAAAAACTTCGTTTGAAACTTATTGTAAATGTCCAAGAACAAGGATCGCAAACTACCTCTCGCGGAACATTTGCAGCCCACCACAAGTTTCTAATTCCTCCCGCGGGTTTAAATTGCTTTTGCACGAAAAAAAAAAAAAGAATTACGTGATGTAACCACTGATACATTCTTGCAAACAAGTTACAAAAGTATTTTTAGGACCTTGATCAAGGTATTTTTACTTGTATATTTCAAAATCCATCTGCATCTAAAATGAGAAGCTTCCTTCAGATCTTCAATTGGAAATTATTGATCTACAAAAATACGATAAGCTACAAATGATGTTTAAAGAAATGCATCTAATCCGATTCTATAAATGTCTTTCGAAAGATAAATACGGTATGTTAAATAATACGCTCAGGGGGATTTTTATCTGTGTTTGGGAGTAGTTACCAATATAAAAGGACGTTTTCGAAAATGAAGTACGTAAAATTCTAACAGGGATTATTACTAAGAATCCCTGTTATTTATCCAGTAAAACATTTTTTTTCCATATCTCAGAAAAAAGTTTCATTCGTCGTATTAAAGCAAAATTTAATCAGTTATATAATACGTTTATCAATGAATGATAATGCTTTATTTCATTTATTATTTTTTTTTGCAAATGTCTGTATGTGCGGATAAATATTGCGTTAAAATATCTCTTCCTAATTTTTTAAATATGAAGCCTGGTTTTTATCGTAGTCACTCTATGAGTAGGATTGCTCATGTAATTATCGAATTTGCTACCTAGTATACACAGCCTGAAAATGTTAAGAATGAGCTCTTCCCCCTACCAAAAAAAAAAAAAAAAAAAAAAAAAAAAAAAACCCAGCAATCATGCAACTACACTGTAAATCCCAAAGTCCTTTAGTCGGCATGATATTTAATAACGAATTATCATTTCGTTTGTGCTTTCGAAAATTGATAAGACTCAATCTCAAAGCTCTTTATCTATATTTAGAATTATATTAATCCAGTAAAAACACCAGCGATTGGGATTAGGTGTGTTATTAACACTTTGCAAATGCACAGTGTTACTTTGCCATCAGAAGATGAGAATTGACTTTTTTACCTTTTCAGAGACGATTTTGTTATAGTTAGAAAAAAAAGACTTAATTTTTTTTCTTTTATTATGATTTATTCATTATACATTGATTGGAATTCAAAAAGCAAAAATAAATAAATAAAATAAATAAAAAGGAGGGGGAAGAGCAATAAAAATGCACAAAAAACTCTAACAACCAAATTTGTGGCCGCTGAATGTTGATAGTAATTTATGAGTGAAATGATTTCACAAAAATTCAGGAAATACTGGTTCTTTATATTTCTTACAAATGTAAAGAGTTCTTCTGAAACAATTGTGTTGTAACGTCTTGGAGGATTTTTCAATTCCTTTGTTTTAGGATAATGACCTATATCGTCCCGTCTGACGCTGTTTTCTTATTCCTAATTGTACAACATAAATAGCGTTTTCAGAGCATCTAAACTATAAGATTTGTATTTTTCTTGTGGAGAGATTCTGAAGTGAAATATTTATTACCAAAATTTTGTTCTTATTATTAAAAGTAATTATAATCATAGAAAAAAATAAATATTCATATATGTGTCCAAGGGCGCCAAGAGGTTAAAAAAGGTCAATAATACACAATTTCTTTCTGGACATGGATTTCCCCGAAAGATGTCTGGTGGCTCTAATAAATCAAATTCCATCTGAAACTTTTCAAAACTTATTAATAAACTAAAACCATAATGTTTAATTTATCCATATTTTATATAATATTCTTTTAATATTATGATATTTAATAATCAGAATAAGTATTTCTTGCATTAAAATTGTTATTTATTGTAAAAGTGAAAAATTGTAACTCAAAAACAAAGGTATTAAATGAAGTATTTTTAAAAGTAACACATTTATATTAATAAGGTTTTTTTTGTGATGAATTTTTCCCAAATGATGTTTGGTTAAGTTAAATTCTCCCAGAACTTGTGAAACCGGTATTAAAATACCTAACTGATGCTTAAGTATCAAATGGAAGAGTTCATTTATTAGACAATTGCTTCATTGAAGATAAGCTACATTTATAAAAAATACTGATATCAAAAATCTAATCGAGAAGCAAAATCTTTACTTATTGAAGTTTAATAAAAGGGTGAGAGACTTAATGAATGCTGAGAATTACGGCATAAAAGCCAAATCTGGCTGTGATGAGCCAAACAATACGTATCTGTGATCTAAACGTTAGAAAAAAAAATGAAAAAATTTCAATGCAAAGGTTTTCAAAGAACAGATTTAGCCACTCGAGGTGCGGTTTTTTTTTATAATTATTATTAAATTACTCAATTAAATATAAGAATTAAAATAAACGATGAAATATCGAGAAACGGACAATAGTAAGCTTTTATGATATAAAAATTAAAGGAAACGATAAATTATTAAATTGAATATATTTAAGGTAAATGTAATTACATAAAATTGAAGCAAACGATCAAAAATTGAAAAGGGATATGGTACGCCAAATGTGATCCAACTAAAACTCTAGCCTTTTGCGTGGCTAAAAAAGTAAAAAAAAAAAATTGGTTGATAAGCTGAAGCTTCGAAAACAGAGAAGGATTATTAGGGTTTCCTAGGGACTTGTCACTCGTGTTTACCTATGACAGTAAGCCCCATGAGCAAGAAAAGCGTATTAGGGTTCTTCGAGGTCACGATTCTCGTTCTTATTTAAAGAAAGAAACCCCTTGGGGGTTAAATAAATGGGAGGGTTAAATATCAAGTTATGGTGAAGACGTTATCTTATAATGCTGGATTATGTGTCATCCTATAACGGTTCAAAATTAAGAATTTGTCGTCAAGAGTTCGTCTTAAAGCTGTAGTAAAAGATAAATAAATCAATAATGTATAGAATCTTTTGTCTCTTTTACCCAATCCTGAACTTTATATGAAGTATTCAGATTTTTTTTTGGAAAAAACAAAGTACTGTATGTATTTATATATACATGAAAAAAGTGAACTAGTTCAGTATCTCACGAAACACACTTAACACTAACTACTGTAAAATTTCGCTAATATCTGTCTTTCTACTACACCTTAATTTTAACTTAGAATCGAGATTGAAGGCATGTTTAGATTGCAGAGAAAAATGTTACCGCGAAATCTCAAAAGTGTATTGTTGTACTGAATCTGAAAAGTTTCAAATTTCAGAGGTGGTTATAAATAAACAGTTAAGTTAAATTTAAGCTTATTTTAAATTAGTAATTTATTATTGAACCGATCTGTTGAAAATATACGTTAGAGGTATATTTTCTGCATCTAAAGGGTAATAAAAATTAAACTTAAAGTAAGATGGAGAGGGTGTTCAAGGTGGTGTATATATTATTTTGCTTTAGAGGAAAGTTATGAAATCTCTACTTTATAAAACTGGAAATAAATCTTCATGTGATATAAGATAGTAATTTTTATATCGTACAAAAAATGTTCTTTTATGTCGATCATTGTAATTTTTATACTTCTCAGCAACATTTAAACTTTCTATTCTGAAAAGATTACAATTACAGTTTTTTCCAATATATATTATTTCCATATATATATATTTCCCATATTAACCAAATCTGCTTACATTATAATATTAAATAGACCTTTTTACAAGGGGGTATTAATTTTTTTAACACACATGCTTTTTTTTTTTTTACCTGATTTTGATTTTTGTGAAGCAAAGGGAAAGAGTTTTTTTTTCTTCCGAAAAAAAGACTCGACATTTGATACTTTCATCAGCTTTGATTATATTTAGTTAATATTTAGATAATCAGTAGTATGTTTGAACAACTCGTTCAATACATCTAATAAAATGTGCAGAAGATTTAATTACGGTTAACATGCAGGGAAATGCCACAAATTGATCCCATGCGGATAAATTTTATTTATTGAAGTAGAAACCAGAATGAGAATCAGTGAATGCAAACATTTCCCTATTATCAGTGGTAAATGATATGTAAATTTAGTCGTCGAATTAATGAACTATCTTTGAACCTTAGTTACGTAGAGATTTAAAACTGTCATCATATATCGAATATTTCTTTTTTACATAAAATATACATAATTTTTAATTATAAAAATATAAATTACTTAGTAAGTGAGATATAAAGTTATACTATTTTAGCATAGCAAAATACTGTGACTTTTTACGTATCTAAACGAGTGACGTGATTATTACTTAACGCAGTATTAAGAAGCAACACGAGGGCTTTTGGCAGAATATCCAAGGGGACCGAGCTTACCCAAAGGGCTTAGAGCTACAAAAGGGCACCCTGAGAGACTACCCCCCGCAATCAGCATTTCTCGGCAAAAAGAAAAAAAAATTACAATTTTTTACAATAGAATAACAAACAGTACTTGCTTGAGCAAAAAATAAAAGATAAAACACAACTCCGAAAACATAAAAAATTATACAATTTGTTCACAGAGACGTCATAGTTCTAGCGACGTTCATTTTTGACGACATAGGTCTGATACTTCCAATTTTTCTTTTTTCCTTTTTCTTTTTTTGGAATGCATATCAATTTGTATTCCATTAATATCACGATTTCCTGGTAATAACGGATGTTGATACTATGATTTACGCCGGCACGGTTCTCATAGTTCTGAACCTCGGTCAAGTGACAAGGATGACACCTTAGGTGGCATCTTCCTCTCCATACGTCCACACCACGTGAGGGATTTGGACTTCAATATTTTTAATACACATTAAAACCTCCACATGGAGTGTCTATAATGGCATCAGAGCTCAATCACTTGACTCGTCAAGTTCGCGACCATGACCATTTGGCTACTGTGGTCACATCTTTCTGAGAAACTCATAGAAGAAGAATAAATAGAAGCAAGTCGTAAAAAATGCGCAATTGAAAAATAACATTTAAGCATTTAGATTTCTAAATAGCAAAAAATGTTTCTGTAAATTACATTTAGGAATAAGAAAGCACTTGAAAAAAGCAAATACTAACATAAATATTTTTCATTAAAAATTGGATACATGTTATTGTACTTCTACCAATACGAATTAAATAAAGATTTGGGTCTACGGCAGCTTCAAGAACAAACTTCTGAACAAATTTAAAATTTGAGGAAAACCATTAATTAATGACTGTTATCGATTTCTATTGTTTTGTAGATGGAAAACATCATGTAAAATATTCTTTTCTCTAATTTACTTTTTTAGTTTGAAAAACATTTCATTATCTTAAATATGTACTGTTACTTATTCATCAAATTAGACTGAAAGAATATGATTTTAAGTTTTAAATTTTAGATAGTAAATTAACAAATGAAAAGCTACCTGGAATTACATCTTATATTTAATCATCTTTTTTTTTAATGTGTAGTGATTCCCTCAGTATTATAGTCCTTTTAGCTCTAGTCATTATTACGATACATATCCCTTATAAACTTAATGTAAGACTGAATATTTCTCAAGAGAAATACATATTGAGTCTTAATACTATTTTTAGTCAATTTCAAATTACTTTTCATAATGAAGGGTTTTTAGCTGAAAGTAGGAAATACTTCTTTCAGACATATTTAAATAAATTTTAAAAAATTTACTAATAGCGCTATGACTTTTAATTTTTCAGCAAAAATAGGTTATTTTTGAAGATGATTGAATATGTTGCATAATTTACTTTCCTTTTAAATATATAATTTAATTAATTAATTCGTGTAAATTTAGTTCCGAAGTTATATTGTTGCTCCTCTTCTGTACAATTATTCATTTCTTTCGCAATAAGAAAT
Organism: Nephila pilipes; assembly: GCA_019974015.1. Classification (NCBI taxonomy): domain Eukaryota; kingdom Metazoa; phylum Arthropoda; class Arachnida; order Araneae; family Nephilidae; genus Nephila; species Nephila pilipes. The sequence goes on from BMAW01072153.1 coordinate 47,358, forward strand.
TTACTGTATAAATATATTAATGTCTAAAATCTTTTTTAAATAGCTGAATTAAAATAATATAAAATCAGTTTTAGTTGGTCCTACTTCGTTGACCAACTAATGCAAAATTAGAAATATATTAGTATGTTTAGAAGGAAAGAAAATGGCGAAATTATATTAGCCATTTTGTTCTAATTTTCGCATTCTAAAGCCCTCTGATTATTGTCCTCACTTGGCATTACTAATCTTAATTAGAAAGAGGAACAAAAATTCTAATGAAGAAAGATACAAGTAATTAAACTAATCAATTTATTACTCGCTTTCAGGAATATCAAAGTTCTGTAGTTAATATTATTTTTCCTGTAGTTAATCTCTCCAAGCTCATTTGAATTAACATTTAGGAAATCAATTTAAATCCTTTCTTCCAAACTCTCTCGGTTTCGAATGAGCAGATTAATTGGAATTGTCTGTCTGATCCTTGAACCTTTTTCCAACCTTTTCTGGGATTCCTCTGGTCGTTTCTTAGACTACAAACAATGAGAACCGATGCCTCCCTTCGATTCACTATCACTCTTAATTCTTCCATCTATAAATTAATTTCCAATTCTAAAACTCTTTGTTATTCACTTTATTGCTGCTTATAAATGTAATTTATCTAATACATTCACTACTCTTCATAATTTTTATATAATCAGCATAAGTCGCGCTTAATTTTTTAGGAGGAATATCATTTTAAAAATTCGAATTGAAAAGTTCTCAAGAGATTAGTTTAAGGGAAAATTGCTATACATAGTTCCAAAAGTCATCTTTAGTGGTGAGTCAAAATTGTGTTAATATTGTAAGTTCGATATTCTATAAAACAAATAACTGTTGAAGAAAACATAAACATGGAATAAAACATATTTTTCGAATTTATTTTAGTTCTCATATTTACCATACCTTTCAGAAAATAAATAGTTCGTATTTTATCAACACTTCTATATGCATCATCTTATGCTATCCTGCGTACGACATATTTGACATAATATGTCGACATATCTTTGACATATCTTATGATATCCTGCGATAAATTTGACATAACACGAAGAAAAGTGAACTTCAATATCATTAGCTTTTAATTGAAAAGAAATATCATAACAGTTCTCCAAGGAAGTTTATTTCCAATATTCAAATAGATTTTAACAGTTTCTCTTCAATGACTTGACAAATTTTCAGATATTAAGAATTCTATTTACATTATTGGCGGAGAAATACTGTCAAATAATTATCACAATGTATGTTCAATTTATAGCAGACTGAATTTTATAGTTTTCACAACTGTTTTTAATTGGTATCAAATATAAAATTTCAGTGGAAAAGCTTATAATATTGAACAGAAATGACAGCTTATTAACAGATTCATTAGCTCCAGTCATTAATTCTCTTTAAATGTCGGCATAAACAAAGAATTTTTAGATAATTTAGAATTAAACCGGCTCATGGAGACACATTTTTAAACTTAAATGTGATACGCAGGCTAACTCATGTGGAATGCGGTACCTTCAAAATTCTCTAGAGAATCATGTTCCATTTTTATTATAAAAGGAAACGAGGCATTAAATTTTAAGAATGTGTAAAAGTTTTACAAAGTGAATTTAGATTTGTTTTATTTTAACCAGTTGATATTCAATTTAATTAATGAAATATTTTATATTGTTATGCCAAGTTCTTACTCATAACTTTCAGAAATAGCTGAATAAAGAGAAAAAAAAAGAGAAAGCGAGGACCAATTCGTGTCATACTTAACACGTCACGCCAAAACGAAGACTTTGAGCCTCCACGAATTTCATGTGCATCAGCATCTCCACATGACTGTGTTTAGTAGGATATGATCCTAACTTGCGACCCCTCGGTTATATATTCGTTGGTCTGCTATCAATGTTATCACGTATACAGATAAACCCTTTTTTTGTATGAAATATATTCCTGTAAATGCTATGCCTAAAGGGCGACGGTTAGGTTACTAGATAATATTAGCAGTGATGTAAGGCGTTATTTTCATTAGCATTAATCATTACACGAATTTAAAACTTGCATAAATCCATTTTGTGCATGGGGTTGTGAATGAAAATAAATGAGCTATTCGAAGACTAAACAGTAAATAATATCCTACAAAATGCGTAATGATATGTTTGCAAATGTATGGAAATCCATTTTTCGTTGGTATAAAATTAGTGTTCGTTGTGCGTGGGTGGATGTGTGAAATCTCTCTTTTGAGCTTTTACCGTTGACACTGGTCTTATTAAAAGTTTTGTTGAATTCCACTTGGTTTATCATTAATTTCACTTTTAATCTTTTCTAGCCTCCAGCTCTTAAGCGCCGAATTTCTAAACACATATTCTTCGGCTAAAAAGTTTATTGTGTTCATTAATCGTTATATTTCATTTACAGTTACTTTAATGAAGTATTTAACTTTATGCTAATACTTTTAATCTAAATGCAAGCGACACATTGGCAGTGCCTAGAAGTGCCTTAATACCAAACACAGGTTACGGCAAATAGATACAAGAGAGTACATATTCATTTTCTCCCTCATAACCGATGAAATTATTATCCGCTGATAATTATTAGCGAAGGGGTAACTCTTCTATTAATAGATACTCGTATGCATTAGTACGATGGCCGCCAGGGATTCGGGAGAGTAATTTATCGTTTCCTTGCTAGCCTCCAGCTGTATTTAAATACGCTTGGTCTATTAAAACTGATTTTATTCGGAAGAGAGTATTCTCTAAAGATCTCATTTAAAATCACTATCAAACTTTAAAACTCTACAATGATAGATTTAAGCATCGCAATTCTTTTCAGACTATTGCGTTGCGTGAATACTTTGATATGAAGAAAATAAAATGTTTTCGTAAGAGAGATATAACGTAACTATTTTTTTTACTTACATTTGCGACATTTATTTATCTTGCTTAGATATTGTATCTGTATGAAGCGCTGTCTAGTAAATTAAGAAGGTTTCAATGGGATTATTTAAAATCATGGGATTTGGTAAATAATATTTGAATCGTGGTGGTATTTATTTATTTTGTTTGGTCTGTCATATGTGGGTTTAATTTATTATCTAAGCGGAATACTCTTTCTTTTTTTGCGATAAACATCATTTACATTATGCTGTAAAATTAAAGTTTTCTTAAATATCACTCGTTTTGAATAAATAACAATCTAAAGAAGGAATTTCTAACCAGGAATTTGTGACTTAAAACTAGAAGATCCCGGGAATTATATTTGGGTAAAAATAACTATTTTTATATCCTTATTTCTAAAGACAATAGTTAGTTATTCTACTACATTTTTTCGAAAAAAAAATGTAACAATAAACTTTAGTAGTAGTAATAGGTTAATTTAAAAAATTTCCAATTCAAGATAGTTAATAAAGTGATAAACCAATATATAAAATAAGTGGGTGTGTCTTAAAGGACAATCCATTCTTCTCTTCTGCACCGAAAAAAGAACTAATAAAGTGTTAAGAAAAGGATGCTTAAATTTCTTGTCCGCTAAGGTCCACTGAAAAAAAAATTAATACTTTTGAACTATAATAAGGGATAAGGATGACATTTTGAGTTGATTCCTTACATTCTTAACCTCCATTTTTGACAACGTGAATATCTTTCTAATTCATTTAACGTGCTATCCCTATTTTTATACTCAATGGTTCTGGATGGAATCGGAACATTAATCCCTTATTCAAGAAATCGTCAATGTTCGTTCTATTTTAGATGCCATTTCTACAATTAATTATATTTAACGGATTCCTGAAGAAACCAGCAATAAGGAATTCGAGAAAGTTTTAACCGTAAAAAAGCCATATTTACGAGGGGTGTTCACCATGCGTTTGTATTTGAAGACAGATTGCATCATTAAGGTAAATTGCGGTTGCTGCCATCTGTTAAACAGAGTCAAAACCAATTTGGCATTGATTCATAAGTTATTTTTGATTTGGCATTCATTTGCTTCCAAATAAAAATTTGATTGCTGCTGTGTCAAACTGTAGACGTCATTTTGCATTGAGTTGTCACCAGCGATAAGACCTGGATTTCTCGTTATGCACCGTAAATCAAACAAAAATCAAAACATTAAATTACTTCAGATGAATCTTTTCCAAAAGAGCGAAAAAGGTCTCTTCGGTCGGAAATATTATGACAGTTGAATTTTCGAGGTGTGAAAGGTGTCATGATCACAAATACCGATACTTCAGTCAACTGTCTAGGGAGTCATAGTACTTATTAAAAACAAATAATTTTCAGTGCTGCGAGCCCCATATTAAAAATTTAAGTAAATAATTTAATATTTGCAAGCAAATGAAAAGTTTATGGAGTATTTAAAACATATTTATAAATGTAACTCTAATATTTAATGCATTTTTTTTAAAAAAAAGAAGTCTCATTGTTAAACGAAATGCTTCTCGAACGCTGTTTAAGGAACGTTTTTTCCTGTTCTTTATGTGAATCAGAACTCAATAGTTCTCAATAAACTTCCGTGATATTTGTCGTAATTTTGGGCAAGAATTTTGTAAACAGGAAGACACATGGCATGATGCATTACTCTTTTAACTCTTACTCTGTAGCGCTATGGTAATTTGATGTCCAATTAAATTAAGTGCTATGATGGTCTATACTATATCACAGGAAGGTATTAAGAGGAAAAGAATAAGACTTTTCAACTAATTTACCTGAATTCAGCTCTTAAAATCGACATATTGGGAGAGAAATTAATTAAAATTAACATGAATTTGAAATGTTTTACATTTTATCATGTTGTAAAAGGAGTAATTTATTAATGGTACAGTAAAGTTTTTAAAGCAAAGAAAAGCATGCAAGTAAAAGAATTTCTCAGAAATTTGGCATTGGTCTACAAATCTTTGCTTAGTTGAAAATTCACTAAAATTCCAAAGTCTAAACAGAATTTTGAATATCTGTTTAGGTATGTAAATTAAAGTCATTTTTCTCATTCAAAACTGTAACCCTAATAGACTTTTATAACAAAGATTTTGCTGAATTTTCCTTTTTTTGCCATCATCATTTCGCTCATAAGAATCTTTGAAATTTATGACTCATTCGACAGGGGAATTATCTCATCTATTGTTCATATCATTCTTTCATAACTTACACGAAGACTATTTTTAGAATCCGCAAATTTCTATTTACTATTTCAGTTAAAAAGATCTGCTTTGAATAAACCCATGTTTATACAGTCACCGACAAAACTTTTAAGACTATTACAATATTTTTATTAATAATATAACACAAAAATAATAAAAATTATTTGAATGAAATAAAAATGGCATTAAAGTGCAAAATCAAAAGTTTTAGTGGATGCAAAGTGATCTGAACATAAAAACTTTTCATTCATTCAATCGATATAGAAAATAGGAATAAATATGTGCAATATAATTTTAAAGCCCCAAATAATAATAAAAGAAAATAACCTAAATACTTCCTTTAACCACCATGATTCATGTTTACTTCAAATAAATGGAGTTGTCATTGAGTCAACCAGTTTGTAAAATAAGTATATAGGTATGTTATCGCGCACTCATTTAAAACGATGTTGTTAATCGGAGAACGACATGGTACTGTTGACCGTTACCGTAAATTCCCCGAACTAAATATCTTCATTCATTATCTGAGATGTTTAGATCCGGATGTTTGGCTGGATAATCCAATGTAGACACTCCATTCGCTTCTAATCCCTCAGCTGTCGAGTTAAAAAGATATACAGATGCATGGTCTTGATGGATTGTTTTACTAACGTCGCACTTAGAAGCAATACGAGGGGTATTGACGACGGTCCTCGTAATTTTGAACATCAGCTTAATGACGAGGAGGATACCTGGGCTGGTTCTTCCTTCTCCAAACTTTCACAACACGCTAATGGGAGGGTGCTTGGGATTTCGACAGATTTAACTTGCATCAGCTTCTCTGCACAACGAATCTTCAGTGGCACCTGGGCTCAAACCCACGACCCGACGGAAACAACATCGGCCATGAGTTAATGATCTTGCCCACTTGGTTATTACAGCTTCATGGTCTTGAAGAAACATTCAATACTGACCACTGATAACTGGTGACATAAGCAGCAAATTTATACGAACTACTTAAAAAAGCAACATGCTCTTGGCCATCATATCTTAAACAGCCGATACCATGACAGAAACACACCTGAACTACCTTCGAAGTAAAAAATGTTTGTCATTCTTAAAATGGTGCCATTAAAAATTTATCCCATCAGGACCATTTATGTTAAAGCTTTTTTTTTTCATCTAAAAAATTAGAGTTATCCATTTATCAATTCAAGACATTGATTTCAAGCAAATGTTAAATGAGCCTGTTTGGTAAAAGATGGTTTTCAAGCCGATTTCCTCCAAATAATACGAAAATATTTCTTAAGCGTCTCAGTAGAAATTCAGGAAAAATTTGTCCAGCTGACAATTTTTTACGTCGAGTTTTAGGTACTATCATCCTGTCTTTTAGAATAGATGTTGATTTTTCTTCCAACTTGTTATGGAACCATAATTGCAAAAATCTTTAAGAAAATAATTTACGCTCGCATTTGATTGACCTATTGCATCAACTATTATTCTTCCACTCCAATTAGGGTAACTTTTCGAAAATTGATCAATAGCTCCCCTCTCACATAGCATTAAGTGACTTCTATTATCTATTTCTGAAAAAAAAAATCATATTTACCCAAACTGTTCTTTTCATTTTATCAATGAGAACTCGAGTAAAACATTTACCGAAACGAATTTCTAGATACTAATACAGGATCGAAAAACTTTTTCGTACCCCTGTACATGATTATATAGACTTAACAGCTGTTTTCATCCGACAAACTAAAATCCCGAACTAATATATGGTTACTCTACTTTGACGTCATTGCATGATTTGCAAACGTCGCATTTTTCCCCTTCTCATATTACACGTTGAGGTAGAATAAAAGCTCTTGCGCCTTAAAATTTCGTCGGTGATTGTAATTTAATTTAAAAACATTCTTAGGACATATTTCTCACATTCAATTCTAATTTAGACTGATTCAAAATTTTCTAAGCTAAATAATAATGATAGAAAAGAGGATTTTAACATGCAGATAATAAGAATACATAACTGATTATGTGCGTTTATGAAACAGTGATAGCATATTAATGATCGCGATTTAGTAGATTTGATAGCAAATGATTGAAAGCAATAACAGCAACGTACATATTAAAAGATGCTTATTATGTAAAATTGAAATTAATCCCTTAATCCTAATTGAAAAATAAGATTTCAATTTGATATTGTGTGGTACATTCGAACCAAAGAAGTTGAGAAAAAACACATAGACCTAATGTTACTTGCATACTCTGTAGATTCGCCAGACATAGACATGTAATAATGTACTTCCCTACTAGCTATTAGAAACGTTTATAGCGTGAAAATAAACAAGTAATAATGGTTTAAATGATTTTCAATGTGTTCAGATTTTCATTGTTGCCACTGGTTAGATGGGCCATAGCATTTTTGAGGAAAAATAAAGCATCTGTGAAAAAGGGATTATAGCTTCTGTTACTCTATATCCCTCAAAAATCAATCAATCAATCGGAAGAAGAAATAGAACTCGGATCTTCATAATGGGTCTTGGCACCACAGTGAGAAAAAATATATGTTCAGTTATCGTGAACTGTTAAGAATATTTTCACATGATAATCCTCCCACAGAAAAGAATGGATTTGAAGGCTGGTGCTCCAACAGGAATCAATGCTCGAGATGTTCGTTCTTTTCATGGCATAAGTTTAATGAACCGATGTCCAACTAGAGTCCTTTCGAAGACCACAAAACACAAATGTATCACAAAACCATGCGTCTTCGAAGGCCATCTTGTAGCTCTAGGCTCTGGTTGGGGAAACTTAGCTTCCATTGAAAGAAAAAAAATCTATGGCTCTGACGACCAGACTTGTGCCTCCAAGTCCTCGTTGGCTGAGATACCCAGAGAAATTTTAATTAATTAATTAATAAATTTTAATTCATTTCTACATCTCTGAAAACTTTTACATCCAAAACTACACAAAAATCCAGAACCCGCCCATCTACTGCAAACCAACCTTCACAAACGCCAATCAGAATTGACCCACTCAATTTCGAGAGACATACTACAAAAGCACCAGATTGGATGAACAAGCAAGATAATCCTATATCTCCAATTTATTAAAAATTTTATTAAACATTATTTTCCAAGCACCAACAATTTGTTAGCATCTCTACTATATTATCAGATCTCTATAACATAACAAACTCACTAATGGAACTTCATCTATCCATTACTAATATCTGAATCTACCACCTAAAATCTAATAGTTTAAATTTAAGTTAATTTTATTTTTAAAGTTAACATTACTTCACATGAATTAAAACTATTTCAATCTAAGAAACTTTCATTCTAATCTACAGATAGTAATTTCGTAACTTTAATATATTTTCATAATAATATTACCATTACTCGTGAAATCAAGTAAATTTCTTAGTTCAGTCTCAACCATTTCATTTGTGAGGATTAAAGCCAGAGAGGGTAATGCACCCAAACAAAAAATTCTCCGCATCTGTTGGGTGAGCTGGGCTTCCTTGGATGAAAAGTTCTGTGTCTCATTTGAGCATTACAATATCGACATTTGTCTCTTGGTAACCGGAAACAAGTTGCGTGGTCTGAGGAGTTAGGTTTCTACATGTATAACTAGAAGGATTCGTATGTGAGGCACAAACTCAAAATATACGAATCTCGCCTCTTAATAGGTAACCGTACCGACAGGGGAGGTGGGGCTGTATTATTATATTGTTTGCTTAACTCTAATTTATTGGGATGCCTGGTAGGTCTACAGATTTTTCCTACTATCCAATGATATGTTCACATTATTTATGTCTATTCTACATTGTTTTAATGGAATGAACTAAGACGTACTTCCTCATGGTGTGTTAATGTTCTCTCTCAAATTTGGATCATTTCAATACATTCGAAAACTTCCTTGAGTAATATAAAAATATTTTGTTGCTTGTTAGTTCTAGAAATTCTTTATACAAGAATAGTTTCTTTTTCAAGAAACATCGCACAGTAAATATTGCTTAAAATTTAGAAAAGAAAATTAGTATTACAATGGGCATCAGAATTAGAAGCTGTGAATAAGTACTGTTACAAATTTTATAAATATTAGGGTAATTTTTCTTAATATGCCTAAAAATGCAACACTTCAGGTGTGGGAAAACATCTATCGTGAAAATAGGGTCCATAAATTGAATTGAACGTGATATTTTAATGTAAATTTCTATGGATAGCGAGATAACTCTAAGTTAATAATGTTTCTATCACCTTTTTGTGGTAAAATTTAGCGATAATTGCCGTTGGTGACTATTGGGCAATCTATTACCGACAGCAATTATTAGGTGATATTTTAATCGAGAAAAGAGCAATCAGTCTTGTCCATTTTGAAGTTTCCGGAGCTCGTAGACAACTTTCCAAACCACTATTAAAGAATAAATGCTAATACGAGTCAGAAGAAGTTTAATTATACCTTACAGTCTCAGATTGGAACATTTAAAACTCAATCATTTAGGACTTTAAATTGATTGTTAATACAAGTTGCATCAAAATGAATTTTTTTATGTTGGAAAACCCTGTTTTTTCGAATATGTGTGTGCATGTAGGTATGTATGTTTGCGTTATCGAGAAGACAGCTAATTCGAGTATTCATTCTCACGAAAGCTCTCCTCAGTATGATTCCTGAATAGATATATATTAGATTTTAGTTTAGTTTATCTTTTATTAACATCGCACTTGAAGCAACGCGAGGGCTATTGGTGACGGACCTCGTAATTTAGAACCTCGGTCAAGTGACGAGGGTGATACCTGAGCTGGCATCCCCTCTCCTAACTTCCACACCATACCAATGGGAGGACTTTAGGCCCCGACAGATTTAACGTGCATCACGGTGAGTCTTTAGCTACCAAGGATCGAACCCGCGACTGAAGGAAAACGGCTACGAATTCGAAGCCCCGACCACTAGGCTACTGCGGCCACAGATATTTATTAGAATAGATATACATTAAATACAAATAAGAATATTTAATATAAATACTTAAACAGCGTTTTATTATTTCTTTACAAAGAATGAATTTAGGTATTTTTTTTATACATTTTAATTCCAATTTTGAATTCTTTATTATATTATTTAAGAAAATAATGTGTCAAGAATTAAAGTAAGCATATGAAGCTAAGTTAATAAACCGATAAACTAAGAGAACCAACTAGGATATCTTAATAAATTGGAACTTCCTATGTCTGAATTCTAATTATTTCAGAAATCCTGTTCTTAGAAATCTTATTTTTAATTCCAAGAAGAACTGGGAAATGTACATTGTTTCATTGATTATTTTAAATTAATCTCTGTGCTTCTAACGATTTAATGTATTCCAATTAATTCCAATATTTAAATAAGAGTATTTTAAATAATTTATAATTTTTACTTTCAGAAATAGAGCAAATTGGAAATCTGTATCTTGTTTCAAATTAGATCGATATCAAATATTCCTTTTAAAGAAAAGTTTTGAGATCGATATTCTTGGATATATCGGTACAAGTTCGTTTTCGTTAATTAAAAGTATTTAGTTTGAAAACATGATGAATACGATTAAGTCAATTTATCCGACAAACTTACAAGTAATTTAAAGTTTTAATGTGATTACTTGTGCATGTAACTTTAAGTTAAATTGTTAATGAACACTAATAAATTCTTAAATGCAAATGCGTCCAAAATTTCAACAAATTTCACATATCACAGTAATTCATAAGCTCTTTCAGATCACAGTTTGTTTTCTGGTTCATATGTATATGTATATATATATATATATATATATATATATATATATATGAAAACCAGATAGAAACATATAATGAGCTTTCTGGAATAATTTTAGAATATCAGGATAGGAAGATTTCCTTTACTGAAAAATATTATAACATAACAATAATTTCTTCTATGACCATAAAGAGAAAGATCAACGATTATTGATTTAAAATATTTGTATGCTTATTGATTTCCAAAGACGTGTTGGTTGGTTGGTTAGTTTTAAGGTTTCCGTCTACCGGCCCTTTTGATTTCGTGGAAGTAATGTTAATTCTATGGAATTTTCGACTATCATTCTCAAATCTTTACTATTTAATCTATTTGAATGCAATAAAGTGCATCGAAAAGAGCAAAAATAATTGAAGGCTTCAGTGGAATTACTTTTTTTCTCCGTTTTATAAAAATATTTTTAAAGCTTGGAAAACTTACAAATGAATAATTAAAATAGTCATAAAGGTACTTTTAAAAACTGGAGGAAAGAAGTGATTCCTCAGAAGCCTTCACTATTTTTTGCTCTTTCAGATGTACTTAATTGCATTCAAATAGATTGAATAGTAAATATTTTAGAACGGTTGCTGAAATTCCATAGGATTAACATTACTTCCACAAAATCTGAATAGCCAGTAGACGGGATGCATTAAGAGATATAGAGCAGTGCAATGGTTTTTGACCCCTTTAAAATATTTCTTTAATTCAATAGAGATCAAAATATTACATTTTCTTTAAGAAATTTTTGAACACTTGTTTATTTGCTACTGCATTTTCCAAAAGCTATTTGAGTCTTATCTTGAGTATATTTCAGAGGCACGTAATGTTTGAGTAATTAACGTTAGACCAGAAGAACGACACGATGGCTATTGATGGGAGATTTTCTAATTTTGAGCTACAGATAAGTGACGAGGACGACATCCGATTCAGCATCTCTTTCTCCACATTCACATCATGTAAACGTGAACACTGTGAGCTCCACAGATTTAACATGCATCAGACACGGTATGTGACAATTTTTGGAATAATAAGACATGAATTTGTTACCAATTATTTACGAATTCGACTAATTACCGACCAGGCTGATGGAGTCCCAAAATCTAAACAAGTCATGATTCAATTATTAGGAGAGTTTATAGTTAAAAGTTTCAAAGTATTGGTTGAAGAGAAAAATGCGATAGAGTTCATGTCATACATGCATTGTTTGTATATTTTCTTGGTTGATTTTGATGTACTTCGTTCAGTTACGTATTGCTTGGGACAGCCAATTGAATGACATTTCAGAAACAACAGACATGACCAAAAACAATTTATTTTTCAATCAACCAATCGCACAGCTTAACGCAAACGGTCATTACGCACACAAAATATATCAATGTTGGAACTTATATCATCATTCTATTAAAGATTAAAACTGAAATTCACGGTTCCGCCGCAGCTTAGTAACCGTGGACCCTATTACCATGTGTTAACAGAGGTCACACTATATATATATGCTATATAATTTTATAATACATATTAATGTAATTTTGTGAACTAATTTCTAAAATAATCATGATCATAAATAAAATATTTCGAAATTATAAGTTTCTTATGTAATCATTTAATTTTCACAAATTATGATTCAAATATAGATTCATAAAACAGAAGAAATCAAGACATAAAATTATTTTGAGAGTTG